>JAOTOM010005141.1:1015000-1191899 GCA_034440615.1 Ashinkailepas kermadecensis | reverse complement strand
CTGTCTAAGATTTGTTTTTTCAGCTTATCTATGTAAGAAAACTAGCAAAACAGGCAAAGATACATTCAATTAACCAGCGAACAAAGAACCTGCATCAACTAGAGAAGAAGAAAGGAAATGAAAAACAGCTCCAAAAGAATGTCAGGAAGTTGCAGCGCTTGAGAAAAGAAATATCCCTGCTGAAGGTATGTTGATAATCTTGCTTTTGCTGTCAATGTAGTGTGACAACCTTCTTTGTTGCTACGTCATTTTATTAGTTCTAGTCATTGACCATGGTTTCAATTAGGTTCTGTACTTTTACCAATTGATGGCAGGGTTGGCCAGATGCAGGCATAAACTGGCTAATGCCAGATGCCTGGCAAAAGCATTTGCTGTCAAGACACATGGACCTTGTGCATGAGAGCATGGTCGGATTGTGATTCTGGATCTGGAGGTTATCTGGATCAACTAACTAACTAAAGATTGTGTCCAGCCCATCAAACCCATCATGGTCTGCTGTGGGGTTGACAGTTAATTATTACTACTACTACAAACTACTTTTTGCAAGTATTTTTCCAACCCAGGTATGCAGGTGACATCCTTGTTGACATAACTGACACACTCACCTTCCAGGGTTTTATTAAGTCTTGCTTAGAAAGTGTGTCGAAGCTAACTTTCACCACAGAGGAGAATGCAGATTGCAAAATATATTGTCCAGACTTGACAGTATTAACATTTCCTCTGGCGCTTCTGTCAGCAGCATTTTCCGGTAATCAACATACACATTAAAATGCCTCAATGGCAAACGTGTCCTGCACAAAGCCCACAATGCACAAGCCCGGTCAGGTGCAAGTCTTGTGCCATCAGAGCACCATGATCAAGGCATGTGTTTTTACCATAATGAAGAAGGCCAAAATATCCACCATGAATGCTATGTATTTAGTAGGCAATTGTTCCTTGCAATGCATATTAATATTTTTAATGGCATATTTAAGTTTTGTGTCTTCATGCCAACCACCTTGGCAGGAAGGCTTGTATATACGGACGCTGTATAACCTATGCAGTGTATGCATCCCCAAACTACCATGCTAAGGCTTGCTAGTGCAATGAATTCTAGCCGGTTGAAGCCACCAGGTAGGTAATGCTAATTTTGGCCAGCCATTGTAACACATGGCTTAAGCTGGCTAGAACTACGTGACAACCTTCCAACCCTGATCCTGGGACAGCCCATTTCTCCGTGAGAAATATGCTCATTAACCTTGGCCAAGCCAATTTCAATATAGTTCAGAAACTGCTTCAATCATGTGCGTAAATAAAAAATAGCATTATTGCATTGACATGCAATGATGTTCGATAGCATTATTGCATTGACATATTGCATATGATATGTTCTGCAAAGCATGTGCAGTTTTATACATCGTATCTGCCCTGATTATGATTAAACACACTCATTTGTTTTCATTGGCTTTATTGATTCACGTATGTTCGACTCATAGATAGTATTGCTGTTGGGCATGACGACATGATATTGTTAAGCCTTGGTAACAATATTTCTGGTTTTTGGTTAGGCAATCCTGGTGCCATTCCCATTTAACATGCCAATATTTTTTTCTTCTTCAGAAGCTGAACAGAGATGATGTAGCTCGGTTTGCTCTCTCAGAAGTCAAGGACTTGGATAGCATCATTAACAATGCCAGCTCTTCAATGAGCGATAGAGCAAAAGCACGTATCGCAAAACAGCCAAAAATTCATGAGAAGGTGGACAAGTTTAGGCAGCGGTATCCGACGTGGCAGAAGGACGTCCCCAGACTGTTGCCGAAAATCAAGCCGCCCCGGCCGAATACAACGGGCAAGGCGGAATCAGGAGGCTTCGAAGAGCCAGATACCGAGGACAGCGACGTTCTCAGTGAAGAGAAGGCAGATGATGAGGCTGGGGATGATAGCGACTACTCGGACAAGGAGGAAGATGAAGAGGAGGACGTTGCAATTCAGGGCTCGAGCGGCAGCAGGGTCAGCAAACTTGCTGCCAAGAAGAACACCAAGCTCACCGGTCCTGGCACGGCGGCTAAAAACAAGCAGATTGTGCTGTTGCAGTCTGGCAGAGGCGCTCGCAACGGAGAAGCTGGTAGTGATGATGGAGACAACAGCGACGGAAGAGATGGGTATGAATCTGATGAAGATAGTGATGGTGGGGGTGAAGAATTGGACAGATGTGAAGCTGAATTGGAAATTGATTGTGCAAACGAAGTGGTCGATGCGGAAGTGGAAGACGGCGAATTTGGATACGATGTAATAGAAGCCGTTTCTGACGAAGACGGGGAAAGTAAATTCGACGACACCCCCATGGGGAGTGATCCAGATGAAGACGATGACCCAGACTCAGAGAAGGTCGATGAGGAGTTCACCATGAAGGAACTGAATAAGCATGATCTGGAAGATGCTGCCGAAGAAGGAACCGATGAGGAGGGTGATAGCGGGGAGGATAGTGATGACGAATGTGAGGAAGGGGAGAGCGATAGTGAAAGTGAAGATGATGAGAGCGATGATGAGAAAGATAATGCTGCTGCACAATATGTGAAAGACCATCAAGTGCCCAAGAAGCGAAATATCTGGCAAAGTAGAGCGCAAATGAGGATAAAGCGTATCAAGCTTGACAATGTTGGTGATGAGGAAATATGTCTGGGGGAAGAGGAAGAGGACAGTGAATCTTATGACGAATCCACGGCGAGCGGCAAGCATTCATCCTTCTTCGTGGGCGGGGAAGACGACGACGAGGAAGATGATGACAAGGTAAGATGGATTCAGTCTTATATCATGGAGTCCATTTAAGGTGGTATTGTCCATGCTTTCGGCATCATGTACTACACGAGTCAATGCCTTATTTGCTGGGAATTTATTTGACCAATCGCTCTTCAGTTGAATTTTGAGTTCATTTTCCTGAAGAAGCTTCTGTCGCGATGATTGTTCCTGCATTGATTGCTGCCTATGGATAGCATCATGCCATGTGGTGACACTTACGACCCACTGATGAATAACGTGGAGCGCGTATCAAGTTGATCGCCCAGGTCTTTGCTTATATGATTTGATGTATTTGGTGGGTTTCGGTTTTTCTGAAAGGAACAATTAATATAAAGTACCGTTAAGTAATACGTTTCAAGCAACATTGAACAACAACAGCCGAAAATGAAGCTGCAAACTTGCGGCATGTCATGCGAATTGCCAGGGTGAGGATAGCCATTCCGTGTGCACAAAGTGTTATGTGGGTATCCTGAGGGCAAGTTAGTGTACAAGACTGCTTTGAAGGGGTGCTGAAGATGGATTGTCGGCCGTGTATGTAGTGTGTATATTGATACATATGTACAAAAAAGTCCCCATGCTACGATACCCTTTTTAATGTTGCATGTTATACCCACCAATCGCATGTTACTCGTAATCCTGTTCTTGTGAGCATTCGTGCAACGTGCCGTGTCAAACAGCCTGTGTGGAAATAACGTTGGGCACGCCTGCTGTATTGGTTGGCCATATGTTTTACGCCACATCTTATCATGTTTTGCTCGGCTTCGCTTCGCCCTCCCATGCTTGCAGAGGTTGTGTAATGGCTAAGGCGTCTTCTCGTAACCAAAGGTTGCGCAAACCATCATCCTCATCTCCTCTCATCCCGCCTCCGCCACCATTCGTCCAGAGAGCAACGACATGCCGAAATGAGCTATGTATTAGTTGAATGCGTCACAAGGGAACCGAACATTTCCGTTCTCAGCGCGCTATCAAATAACCCAGCCATCATTCACGTACCATTTCTGGCACGATTTTTAAATTGCAAACCTGAAACTGTCACCGTCGGCTGTTAGATACAATGCATTGACATCTTGGCGTGTCCGCGTGTGCCTGCTAGGGCTGTCGATCCACGGATAGGTGATGTGATACCCCCCCGCCCCACACCCATCATTTCAGGATGGCGAGACCGATGGGGACGAGGCCGCTCCCGAGGACATGCTGATGCAGGGTCGACGGCGACTGGTGCAGCGGCAGCAGATGGTGTCCAGCGCCCACCGCCACCCGAGCGCATGCCGCGGCGTCGAGCGCCAGCAGCGCGGCAAGTTCCGCGGCCGTGGCGGCGCCGTCCGGACGGCCGCACACGCGCAGCACGAGTGAGTTGAAAGCCAGCGGCGCGGCCGGCCGCTACGCGAGTTTATCATGCCGATGTTGGTCTCCCGCGCTGATGCCAGCGCGCTGATTCGAACCTATGCAATACCCTGGATGGGCTGGAAATGATAAACCTTGGTTAGTTAGTTAATTTAGGAAGGACATATTGATCGTCCCATTACGTGAGTTCTAAAGGGATAGGTGCTTATTTACGAAGGGTGGGTCGGGGTCGAGCTGACCGTCCAAGTAATTTTGGAAGCGAAGCGCCGTGAAGAAAATTTCGAATATCGTTTGAAAGTCCGTACAATTTACGACTATAAAAAAAAGCTTTACTAACGTAGATCGCCTGGTAGGTCAGGTTAAATGGACCAGTGTTCTCGATTTTATACTCGAGATGCCGTAAGGTTTTGAAATGCGACAGGATCTAGACTAATTGGAGGCCTTTACAATTGTTTCAAGATTCCAAATAACATGCTTGCGCAACGTTGCTGCGGAGTGGCAGGTAAAGTCAGCTCGTCTGCTTTCCAGGGAAGGGTTGTGGGTTCGGCACCCGACAGGCGTTTGGGTTTTGTAAATTTAGACACAGCCTTTGTCGCACATATGATACCCGAAGTTTGGGGAGTGTAGACCAATGGACAAGTTCCACGTAATGGGTTTTTGATTGGATAAAAAAACGGTAATAATACTTCGTAGACAAAACTGAAGTATTTTGTCACAGGAGAAACATTTACAGCATAATTTAATAATTTCACTTACGTGTTGCCATCGATTTAAAAACCTTCTCGTAGCAATGACGTCACATTCGTGGGTTCTCGAAGCGGCCAAGCGCAAAACGCTCAGGGAACCATACATTGGATTATTCCATGCAAGGTTTTTCAACCGACTCCTGCCATGGATACTAAGGCATGGATACTTGTGATACTGAAATGCAGCCAATTTTTACGAAAATACGAAGCTTGGAAGGGTAGGTAATCTATTATGGTGGTAATGCAGCAACTAACATTTTTGTTTCAAATCCGGTGAAAAACGGTGCGTACATACGGCAAAAGCTTGTATTATGTTTATGGGTAAAATTAGTAAAATAATGGAAAAGACAATGCCAAATTTTGTGTGGCTTCGCTGAACAAACGCCACGGCTTCCCCCTCAACACAACAGAAGCTGTTTATACCTAGTTCCATAATTGGCATTCCACGGTGGGGTAAACGGTAAGCTGCATCTGAATGTAAGTACTTTATTAATGTTCAATGAATAGCATGCCAAGTTTATTTTAATTAGTGAATATCGCACATTTAATATCACATGATTGGTAAAATATATGGGCAAATGTACATAGATGCAGTTGAAATGCACATGTGTATTGTGATAGTTTGGCAGATGTCATAGCATACCTTCAAGCAGTATTGTGATGAAACAGAGTGGGTAGGATGCCTGCTCCAATTACTACAATATATTTATGATGTCCATGGAGATATTCCAAACAGGGACTGCTATCAAATGACAAATTGCAGGGATGATTTGGCTATACTCTATGGATTTTAGACAAGATACACATGTTTTCAGGTTGATATTTATATGGAATGTCAGGCATGTTGTGGGATTTTAATTAGCTTACTTGCATGAATCTATACGTTGTGCATGTGTAGCAGTTCATGCAATCAATAGGTGTAGGGAGACATGATCAGCTACCTGCAGGTGTAGGCTGACATGATCATTAATATATAGGTAGGTGCAGAGCAACATAATCTGATGAGCAGGTGCAGGCCAATGCCATCCAACATCTTCAAGCAGCATTTTGATGATGCAAAGTGCAAGATGCAAGATGCCCTCTGCAACTGCTGCCATATTTTGTGATATAGATGGAGATAATACAAAAAGGGACGACTATCAAGTGGAAAATTAAAGTGATTCATTAGCTATGAATTTTAGATAAAGGACAAGGATTGTTGCCTTAGTTTTTACATAGAATGTCAGGCATATTGTGGAAGTTCACTGAGATTGAGAAAACCATTACAAATATACTACTGCTGGTGATTCTGCAGTTGTTTTTCAAATGTAATGACAGTCTGCCATTATTGTGCTTTAAGGTATTCACGATACAAATTTTGCATACGTTCTGCCTGCATGAAGCAAAGTGGTTAAGTTTAGCTATGACAGGTTTGGTTAGGTTTTTTATCTGCAAAATTTTGTTGCTTTTTAAAAGATTTTTGTTCTGGCCATGTTACATTAGGGTTGTTTTTCGAGTGAAATTTTCTCAAGCAAAAATTGCTTGAATTTTGTGCTTTTCCGATTATTTCTTCCATGGTAGGTTATGAGGTTTTGTTAGGTTAGGCTATGCTACACTTTTTTTTCCTTATTTTTCTGCTATATTATCTCCGAGCTCATTTTTGGTGTTATTTTGCCAGTCAACTGAAAAGTATGCATTTGCAGAGAAAACGAGTGGCAACATCATGTTGACCACATTCATGAACATTGTGCTGGAAAAGGGAAGTCCAAGAATTCAAAAATTACCTTAATGCACAAAGTTGCCAAATGTCTTGCCATCCTCAGCATGCTGCAGTCAGCTAAAAAATGTCAATTCTCTTCACTTAATGCCAATATGAAATGATTGTGGACATCCATGTTTCCAACAAGATACTAACAAGTCACAGTTCCCATCTTTGTAAAAAGTATATTTCTATTTTGTGGGAGCTTTCACAAAAATGGAAGATAAAATCACCGTTTTCAAGCTAAATCTTGATATGATAAACCTCAATGTTGACACTTCTGAGGAAAGTACTCTGGTTCCAGCTTCCCCCTCGTCCTTAGGCATGTCCACGCCTATCAAACTACTCGTACCCCTGTCTACCAGTGGTACATATACATATAAATGTTCGTCGCAGCAAGCGGGTCCACTGGAAGAGATCAGCGGTCTGTCTGGGCGTGCAGAATCGCTCGACAACGTCCTCATTTTCTCGGCCGTCGGGAGGCCGATGCACATTGCTTCTGGCTTACTTGCAGCTGCATTTGTATACCTCGGAACAAACAACAATAATAGCGCCGTTTTATACGATTAATTTGCCCCTGACAATTGGATGTGATCCAAGCTAAAACAGTCACGATTATTGCGAAATGGCAGCGTCCAAAATGGAAGATATAATGGGCGGCAGTCAGCATCGCCGAACTCTACATATGTGACGTCACAGATATTTTGACTAATCACAAAGCGAGGCATTCGGAGGCGCTTCTTTGAATTATTTCGGTAATTTGGGGATTTAAAAAAATGAATGCCACCATCGTCTTTCAAATTGAAATCACTAGTGGAACTTGACAAAAATGCAGTATGTCCCGACATGAAACTTGTCCATTGCAAGAAGTTGGCGCGCAGACCATATGCGAACTAGTCCATGGGGGCTAGTCGCCGCTGATGCCGACATCTTACTCTCTAGAACAATTTAGTCAGAGAACACTCCACAATAATTCCGTGCATGCACCCTGGAACATATCAGGAAATACCACGACTTACCACCCCATGCACTGATGGTTATATGGTTATCTTGTCTGTTGGTCTGTTGGTCCTGCCATTCATTCGTTTGCTCATCTGTGTATTCTTCGGAACTCTTGGAGCTATTCAAAGCTCTGCGCTATATTGTGGTGTGTGACGATGTAAAGTACGTGATGTAAACCTTGGCTGCCTCTTTTAGCACTCGTAGCTTTGCAGACGTTGTATCCATATAACCACTTTTTACGGGACATCAAGATCATTTTATCTACTTATCATCATGCTGAACAAAACTTATAGGGCATACGATATGCATTATACCTGCCTGGTAGTAAAGACATAAAAGACATAAAAGATCAGTGCAACTATGAGCCACAAGGGCCCTTCTTGGTTGCACTTTTGGACACTGAACCAGTTGCCCACCAAATCTGTATATCAGCCCTCCCTGGAATACAGAAAAACAAGCCCCCTATTCTTATAATGATTGTCTATGCCATTTTAAAAGATGTTCAGTGTGTTGCTACTGACAATGGTTCCTGGCAGCTGGTTCCAGTGTTCGACTACCCTGTTGGTAAAGAAAGACTGTCTTAACCTTGTCCTGCTGTGATTAACTTTAATTTTTAATTGATGACCTCTAATTGCATCATTTCTGTTAAATTCAAACATTTCCCTGAGATATCCCTGTTCCTGACCATGAACAAATTTAAAAACCTCGATGAGATCTCCTCTCAGCCTTCTATATCTAAGTGAAAACATATTCAATTTCTTCAATCTTTCCTCATATGCCAGGTTGCCTATACCATTAACCATTTTTGTTGCCCTCTTTTGTACTCTCTCTAAAAGCCAACAATCTTTCTCATAACTAGGGAACCAAGCTTGGACACTATTCTAAATGTGGCCTGACATATGCACAGTAAAGCTTCCTGATGACCTCCTCACTTTTGTATGACACATTCTTCTGTATTGCCCCAAGCATTCTTAGTGCCTTTTTCCTGGCTTCTTTGGTCTGTTCTGATGCCCCCAATTTTGTGTTCAAAATAACACCTAAGTCCTTCTCCTGCTGAGTCACAGATAATACTTGGCCACCCATCAAGTATGGCACCTTCATATTCTGCCTACCTACATGCATGACTTTGCACTTATCAAAATTAAACTTCATTTGCCATTTTTCGGACCACTTCACAAGCTCGTCCAATTCGTTCTGCAGCAAAACCTGCTCATTGTGCCCTGTTATTGCCCTAAAGATCTTCAAATCATCCGCAAATTTCAAAACCTTACTGCTTAGGCCACATTCAATGCTATTCACAAAGATAATGAACAATAGTGGCCCCAGTACCGACCCTTGAGGGACTCCACTAAGAACATTTTGCCATGATGACTTTGTACCATTTAGCATTACTCTCTGCTGTCTATCTGAAAGCTACAACTCCATCCATTTTAGGATGCTACCTGCAATGCCATGGACCTGAAGCTGCATCATTAACCGTTTATGGGGTACCTTGTCAAAGGCCTTACTAAAGTCAAGATATGCTACATCAACCTGGTTTCCCTGATCAAATTGTTCTGTGGCAAAATTCAAAAAGTCCAAGAGATTTGTGAGACACGATCTCCCTTTTCTAAACCCATGTTGAGTATCTTGAATCAATCTGTTTCCTTCCAGAAAACTAACCATTCTATCCTTGATAATTGATTCGAGTACCTTGCAGACTAGGGATGTGAGGCTTACTGGCCTATAATTTTCAACTTTCCCTCTTTCTCCTTTCTTGAAAATAGGAACTACATTTGCCCTTTTCCAATCTGTTGGAATTTCATTTTGTGAAACTGATCTACAAAATATTATACTAAGTGGAATTACAAGTTCCTTTTCAGCTTCCCGCAATACCCTAGCATAAATTCCATCAGGTCCTGCTGCCTTGTTTGGCTTTATTTTTCTGATATAATTGAAAACAACATCACTATCAATGAAATCAATATCGTGTATCTGATCACCTGTCACTGAACTGTGGTTCACGGTTGTCAGATTTGTCACATCCTCCACTGTAAACACTGATTTAAACTGCTTGCTCAGCTCCTCAACCATCTCACCATCCTCACTCAATATAGTCCCATTTACTTCCAGTGGACCAATTGTGCTTGAAACTGTACATAGCTGGTAGAAACTAAAGAACTTTTTACTGTCCCCATTACAGTTCCTAGCCAAATCCAATTCTTTTGCTCGCCTTGCTGCTCTGGTTTTCTGCTTCACAGCATCTCTAGCTTTTTGATATGACCTTAGATTTACGATATTTGAAGCTTCCTTAAATACTCTAAATGCATCCTTCTTAGCCTTAATTGATCTCATCAAATCTGGTGTAAGCCACGCTGGCTTTCCTACCCCTCTTTTGCGCCTTTGCTTTTGGGAGACATGTCTAATCTGAATTTCCCTCAAGTAAGATTTGAATTTTTCCCACATTTCACAGGCATTTAAATGCAAAAATTCTTCTTCCCATTTTATGGCACTTAAAGCCTCTCTCATGCAGTCAAAGTCTGCCCTGTTAAAATTTGGAATCTTTGCCAAATTATCCTTGATTGTCCCCGCTATTTGTACCTTAAATCGCACTATGTTATGGTCACTTCTTCCCAGAGTTTCTCCTACAGTCAAGTCTTGAACTAAATCACTTAAATCTGAGAAGACAAGGTCCAAGAATGAGCCCTGTCTGGTTGGTTCTGTTACAAACTGGTGTAAGAACAAGTCCTCTTCAAGGCATTTCCTAAACAGCTTACATGATGGGGAGCCAACACCAACATTTTCATATCCTTTTAGATTAAAGTCACCAAGAATACGGCATTTCCTCTGAAAGTTCCTACTGATTTCCTCGCAAATCACCTTATCGAGCTCCAGTTGCTGAGAATGTGGCAAGGTTTCTGATCGATACAAAGCTCCTATCCTCAGTTTATTGCTGTTGCCTTTTCCCACAGCAACATGAAGCCAAATGGACTCCACAGACACATTTTTACCCCATCTGCTATTTTTTTAGAACTGTATAGGCTATTCACATAGAGCATTACACCACCCCCTTTCACTGCTGGACCCCTATTGCATGACAACATATTGTATCCCTGGATCTCATAGTCCTGTAAGTTATCCCCAAAATATCCCTCACTGACCCATGCCTCAGTGATGCAAACAATATCTGGTTTCTCCTCAGCAACATAACACTTGAACTCATCAAATTTGGATCGAATGCTCTGAGCATTATGCATCATACACTTAACAAAAGTTTCATAACCCTCTTTGGCTTTTTAATGTTGAGTAGCTCTATCATCTCTGGATGAGCTACCACCCTGCGCCCTTGATCTACTGCTACCCCTATTTGCTGACTGTGAGGTTCTATTGCCTATGCTGTCACTATTGGCATATCTCTGAGATGGCAATGCCAATTCTTCCCTCCCCACCCCATTATCTAGTTTCCCTGAAGGACATGTTCATATACTTTGCCTAACACTTGCACCCCCTTCTCGGAGAAGTGCAGGCCATCCCTCTGATAGAGGTCAGATGAGCCATAAAACCTGCACCACTTGTCCACAAAGGTCAAACCTAACTCATTGCAGAGCCTACCTACCCTGGCATTGGCTGCCAGTGCCCTAGAGCTCCACTCAGGGGAGACTCCAGCCCTAGGCAGAATAGCTGTCACAATAACTCTGCTATTGCTTTGCTTCAGGGTGGCCAGAAGGGCCCTGTAGTCCTACAGCAGCTCCTCAGGACTCGGAGCTGGTGAGGCTCGGCCTTGCTGTTCTAGATGCCGTGTGCCGTTGACGGTACGCCATGCTCTTCTTTACTGTCACGTAAACTCGGACAGGGGGCCGCGGTAGCTCACTCGGTAGGAAGTTGGACTCTTGATCTCAAGATCGTGGGCTCGAATCCCTCAACCGACGGGATTACCAAGTCCACCCACAATCAATCGGCGTGGCAGGTTGGCGACGCTATATGACATAGCAGTTGAATACGTCGTAAAATATCCTATGGTATACTCGGACAAGTGCAGAGCATATGTCGAACGGAATACTTTCTGTCACTTCGAGAGGTTTTGGGAGACTACTCTCATGTAAACTCTCATGCACTCTCATCTGGACGGCTCTTTGATCGTCTTTTAGACATGGACTTTTTAAACAATCCATTGACCCGTGGGAGCATAGCTGCTACGTCGACATGTCTCATTTTGCTCAGCATACCGGAAAACATCTATGTCTGACACCGACCGTTGGAACCTTGCTCATACGGCATGTTATGGTGCTAAATAACTATGCCAGCTGATGCGCCATAAAACCCAACTAAAAAAGAAAATTACGATATAGAAATCTTCGTATCGAAATGAAGCCTGGAAATTTCTCAAACGCACATGTACAAGACGGTGGGGATAATTATGCACCGCGGACGGGGCAGCTGACTAAGTGCACTATTAGGTAGGGTGGCAAGGGTAGGCCGCCACGCTGGTCTTACTTATTTGCATAGGTGCAAACCCCGGGTGTCTGGAACACACAGTTTACCATTAAGTGCGCGGGGATTCATTTTGTTGCTTAATCCAAACAACAGTGGGAGTGGTTCGGCTGGACCTACCCTTGCAATGCAATTGTTACCCCTCATCAGTACAGGAGTTGAGGGGAGCGGGGTCGGCTTGACGCACCCTCGCAATGCAATTGTTACCCCTCATCAGTACAGGAGTTGAGGGGGAGGGTTGACCCACCCTCGCAATGCAATTGTTATACCTCATCGGTACGGAAGTTGATTCAACCCCGAAGTCTTTTTTTTCCGCGACGACTGAAAAATCAGGCGCGGTCGCGCGCCGCAGATTTGGATGGGCGAGTATCATTTGCCGACCTTATGGCGTAAACAAATGTTGAATGCCATGTCCAGCTTTCTGCCGGTGCGTGACAACAGGAAGCACGTCAGGACTTTTTACGCCAAGTTCCCGAATAATCGGTAATTAACTGACTCATCGACTCCAAGTGGCTGATGTGTGCAATGATTGACAAATTAGCGCACATGTTTGTATAGTTGATTAATCCAAAGTCATTCGAGGCCATTGATCTTGTGAAGATTATTCGATGCCATCCTAATTTGACCCAGGATGATCGTTTCGACTCTGGCTCACTTTGGAGTTAGTGTCAACGCTCACACTGAAGTTAGCGTCGCCAATTTGTACTTCGGGTTATAAGAACATGGTATGCTCAGGCACTAATTCGGAAGTTTACAAAACGAAGTCAACACTTCGACCTCGTTTGGCCCGTTGACTATTGTATGAGTCGATATGTAGCAAATCGTACTCAGTCTGCGTCCCAAGATACTAAGGAATGCTGTGATGCATGTTTGACGTTGCACGTGGTATCGTTTTTGCATAAGTAACTATCAGATGTGGAACTTATTTATTTTTGAGACATAAAAATGACCATTGCACTGGCCTGGGAGGCCACCTAGTGACTTGAAGCATACAATTTGGGTGTTAATCGTGAGAGAGCATCATACGCAAGAAACTGGCTTTTTGTTTATGTTGGTAGCGCTCCCCTTACAAAAAAAACACCAGATGGATGCCATAACCAACCCTTGCATTGGGGAAGGTGGCAAGTGCTTTCGCCATGCAGGACCTTAAGAAACACTTGGATTAAGGAGTTAATAGGAGGTATGTATGTATAATACTATCAAATACTGGGGAAAACACCATGCACATGTACCACCTCTCACTCAAATGTGTCCCATGATACTCCAGAATTGCACACTGACAATTGTGGTGCAAGGATTAGTTGGATACATGAGAGTCACCATATCTTATCGAGGTTGGGCAAATGCTGTGCAACTATGAGAAAGTGGTGCAACTATGCGGTCAGCTGAAGATCTATCTGTGGGCCGGGCTGTGGCGAGCACAGGAGCCACGTTGCCACGCGCAATTGCGGCAGAAATGCGTTGCCGCAGCCACGCTGTTTCACGGCGCTCGCCGGCACGGCCGTTATGGGTCGCCCGATCTCTCGCACCAATTCTGAGACGGCAGGTCCTAGAACGCCGGTCGTCTCAACGACTAAGGGCTCGAACCTGTACCGCGGACAGAGGTCGGCGTAGTGGCGGCGTTTGCGAGCTTCTGCCATACGAGCCGCGGACCCGGGCTCTAGTGCCGATTGTACCAGTACGGTATCGGCGAAGGTATCTACACAAGTAGCATCCAATGTCAGACACCTGCCTCCACTGTATGGGAACAGCGTAAGCCCATCTGGCCGCTTGCCGTCGCCTCAGTCGAGACCCACCGGCTCCGGGATGGCAGGGATGCCAGCACTTGAGAGGCCGCGTTTCACTACGTCATTCAGGTGAGTGTGACGTGGGAGACGGCCAACGCTCTTGAGGCAGGATAGTCTATGGTGTCCAAGCCGGTCAACCGGGCGGTTGCATTAGCGACAGCGGTATGGTTCGCGCACTGCAGCCCCGAGGCGAAGCGCCACCGCCACACGGATTGTCTCGTCGTCCAGATGAAGACCGAGGCTGGGTACAGGAACGGCTTGCAGCCAGGCGGCGGTATGCGGCTGAGTAGCGGCGAGTAGGCGCGCATGGTGCACCTGGTTGGCTACGCCGATCAGCTGGTGGCGAATCACGGTGGCGCCCAGACTGTCCCATGCGCGCTGACTACTGGCAGATGTCGCTTCTGGTAGCTCTGACCCCTGTCAGCTCCCTGAAACGCTGCACCGCCGACTATAGCGAAGACGGCGCGTCGCTGTCGGAGAGGCCTGGACAGCTACTGCGGACCAGCGGAAGAGCTGCGCTCAATGAGGCCACGTAACACGGTGGTGCCAAGGCCTCGACAGAGCGCACCCCGAGGCCGCCCAGTCTGAGCGGCAGCGTCGCCTGATCCCACGCCATACCACTGACGTCGACGTTGGAAGCCGTTGCCAGTGTCTCCGGACCAGCTCATCGATCTCTGAGGGAGGCAGGCTCCTTGTATAGGGGCGCTGAGCGCAGTAGGTATGACAAGCGTGGTGCTGACACGTGGTGGCCGAGGAAGAAGACAGCGGTGTGGCTGTCTTCTTCCTCTGGCGAAGGCGACCGCACAGACGTGCGATGGTCTCTGAGGCGATGTTGGTGGCAGCGGTGAGGCCGGCGTCACACAGCGTTGAGCCGAGGAGCGTGTGGGCGTCTAGAGGAGTTTCTACTATCTCTGGTACTGCGTTACGCATTGCATTCATAGCTGGGTCGCGAACTGAAGAGGACGGAGCGCCCAGAATTGCTGCCTCGCACTTAGCGGGGTTCAGCTGGAGACCGATCCCTGGTAGAGCCGAGGAGAGCGAACGGGGATCAGCTGCGAAGGTGTCTACCGGGCCTGCGATCGTGGCGTCGTCGAGGTGCCATACGTTCAGGGCTGAGCGCATGACCCGAACACAGGGATCAACAGCGAGAGCGAATGCAGCAGGACCGAGGGGATCGCCTTGTACGCCACTGCACGACATAACCGTCTGGTCGCCGATGTGGAGAGGAATTGGCGCACCGTAGGCTTGACGTGCCATCGGGTAGACCTCAGGACAGCGTTCTCGTATGCGGGTTTGGGTGACGTCGCGGCGGACCGTGATGAACGCGTTCTTGACATCCACCTTGACCAGTACTTTAGAGGGGTCGGTGACGGTGGTCGCGATATTTTCGCAGGCAGCGTGCATGGCGGCCTCGCACCCCAGTAGCGTGCCAACTCCGAGTTGGATGGGGCGGAGTTCTGCTCCGAGGGTGCTAGAGATGTGTCGCGCGCCCATGCACCCAAGCAGACGGCGGTACACACTGCCAGCAGCTATTGGTCGTAGTCCGTCGTCATTTTTCCGTAGCGCGCAAAGCGATGCTCCGAACAGCGCGTCACGTCTCCACTCCGGGACGCAGCCACCCAACACTAGGTTAGTCAAAGCAGTGACCGATTTGAGGAGGCGATGGGCAGACTGCTGCCTCTTGGGACAGCAGCTGACGCAGGTGGAGTGACCGTATTCCATTGAGGCCGGCTGACGAGCCCGGTGGCATGGTGGAGATGGCGTCCTGCACCTGCTCTTCCGTGACGGTTAGCGGTGGCGGATCAGTGGCAGTGGGCGGGGGAGGAAGCTCATCGTTCGGTGCTGGCGGGTGCCTGCAGCGTAAGGCAGCAATAACCTCATCTGTCGGCTCTGCGAACGTGTCACTGGATGTTAGGACACGGAGGCCCGCCCGGATGGTCTCCATCTGCACATTTAGCGCGAACTCGGCGCGCGATCGAGTCTGCAGTAATGCGCGGAGTGGCGGCATTCCGCTGCCCGGGTGCTGCCTGCGTGGCCATGCTGTCCATCTCGGCGATCTGTCGTCTTATGTGTGAGGCGGCGGAGAGGTGGGGTCCCTCGCTCCTTGCGGCGCCCGGGGCACGCAGCGCAGTGAAGGCGAAGGATAGAAGCATCCACCAGGATTGCGGGATCGGGTCGTTCAGGGCCTCGTTCAGCCTATTGGATAGCGAGTCAGCGACTAATGAGCGAGCTGCCTTGGGAGTTATGTCATACCAGACCAAGTTGCATGCATTTTGTGATGATACGTACGCTTGCACTATGAACCTAACAATCTCTGACACTGGTTTTTCGGACCCTCTGATTTTAACGAACAATCAGATGAATTTATCGCGGACCCCATTGCAACAGTTCTGCAAGCTGGTGCTGCCATAAGTCAGAAATTCAGCAAAACTCGAATCATAAAATGCGGCTCAATATTACTGGTATCGAATACTGAGCCGCGGATTTTTATATGAATATGAATCATACCAAAACCGAATGCAGTCGAAGCCAACAGTAAAGTTTTCCTCTTCACACTGAACTGAGCATTTGGGTGGAGTTGTGGCCTTGCTTTTTTCATTGTGAAATCGGCAACGGTATGAAGACGAAAAATATTTCGTGCAAAAAATATCTATATTTGACTTCCAAAGTTGAAACTAAGGACATATAGTCTCCTTATGTCTCAATAGATTGGTTAATTTTAAACACCGAACCGTAGACGTTCGCCATGGATAAGGCTATTGGGTTTTTGTTTGTTGTTGATTCAGTCTGGTTTCGTATGCCGATAATAAATATTCAAGCCGAGCACCCAATTTGTCGGGGTTATGACCGGGGGTGGCCAAACCAGTAGGTAAAGCTAGCGTTAGGTCTGTCAGTTGCAGCCGTTTTTAACTGGTTGGAGTCATATTAAGGTGGCCAAGACTTCATCTTGTCATTTGTTGAGAGATGTGTCTGGATGTGTTGTTGAGGCATGTGTCATTTGTTTGTCTTCAGTTCTGATGACTTGCAACAACAAATACAATATGACCATTAAGAACAGTTATGTAATGATTAGAACTGTTTGCAACATGTTGTTACGCCTCCAAGCACAAGTGGCGTTTGGGATATTTGGGACAGTTATGCATGGTGTTTGTGGTGTTTTCTTGCACACCAACGGATGCCTATATTTGAGCGTACACATTATGGGTGATGTTGAAGTCAATGTGTCCAAATCTCCCCCCCCCCCGACGAGGCATCACCTTTCCGTGGTGGGGAGGGGGGGGGGGGCTATGGGTCAGACTAAGAGTGTCTCACTTATCCTTCCATGCATACGCTTCCACTCCAATGCCCATCTTATCTCAACATCCATGTCCTTCACCTGGCCCTGCAACACCAACTATCCCTACTATGAGCAGGTAGGACATTTTGCATTTTACTGTTCCTTCCGGGAGTACATCTGCTATAGACCTGAGTCTTAGTAGTCTGCAGATAGCTCAGTGCTTTACTTGGTCTGTGGCCAATGATCCGCTGGGAAGTGACCATTTTCCGGTCTGGCTTGAACACCAAACTGAAACTGTTCTTGGTACTAGGCCCCAGCGGTGGCACTTTAGCAAAGCCAACTGGGGTGAATTCGAGTCCAAGCTTGAAAATATGCTCACTGTTGCCCTCAACAGCCGTCCACTTTCGGTGTCTGCTTTTATTTCTGTCATCGTCGAATCAGCCACATAATGCATCCCGATGGCGCCTCGGCGTATCCCAGTGCCATGGTGGACGGACCAGTGCCGCGAGGCTATTCGCGCCCGCAAGCGTGCATTTAGGACTTTTAACCGAAACAGTACCATTACAAATCTGGTAATGTTTATAAAATCCAGGGCTTATGCACGGCGCATCGTACGGGACGCAAAGCGAGCATCCTGGACGAAATACGTTGGCCAACTAAACCGCTCCACTCCCCTTACGGATGTTTGGTCTCGCATCAAAAGAATACCCGGCCGCAACTGCTCGGTTCCACTGCCGGTTTTACAGATACGTGGGGAGACTATCGTGAACCCTTCGGAAGTGGCCAACGAAATTGGGCAAGCCCTCGCAGAACGAAGCAAAGGCGGCAACACTGACCCCGACTTCCTGCGACATCGCCACCGCAGCGAACAAGCAAGGGTGGATTTCTCCACCTCGGAACAGCTTACCTATAACGTCATTTTACAGATACTTATTTTACAGATACAGATATTACTTATAACGTCATTTTACAGACACCTACACAGATGGATCCAAGACCGAGTCTGGTGTTAGGTGTGCGTTTGTAATGGGCACAGTGGTCCGGACGTTTTCTCTTCCGCCACATTCATCTGTCTGTACACCTGAGTTGGTTGCTTTAGACAAAGCACTGAGTTTTATTGGGACATGTGATGACACGCGGCATATAATTTACACCGATTCTCTTAGCAGTCTTACGATTATAAATGCGTTTTATCCGTCGAACCCACTTGCACAAGATATTTTACGAAGGCTTACATTGCTGACCTGTGCTGACCTGTGCTGGACAAACGGTTATTCTATGTTGGATTCCGAGCCATGTGGGAATCTGTGGGAACGAGGCCGCGGATGCTGCGGCGAAGCGGGGTGCACGGTCCCCGTGCACACGTTCCCTCCCGCTTCCTGCTAGGGACTTCTACTCAGCTGTCAAAGGTTATATTTCGGGTAAGTGGCAGGCAAGCTGGAACTCTCTGAACAGGCAGAAGCACTGCAATTACTGGAATCCTATCGATGTTACTCCAGAATCTCTACTGATGGGTCCAAAACAATGACTGGAACTGGTTGCGCATTCGTATATGGAACGGTCACTAGATCTTTCACTTTACCACCCCACGCATCTGTGTTTACTACGGAATTGGTGGCGATCATTAAAGCTTTATGTTTTATTGAGGTTGGAGACGAATATTTCAATGTCATCGTAACAGACTCGTTGAGGAGCCTTATGGGCCATATCCTCTTCCTATATACAATCCTTTTACCCATCCAACCAACTTCTTCGGGAGATATTAACTCGCATGACATCATTGACCAGAGCTGGCAAGAGGATTGCCCTCTGCTGGGTACCTAGCCATATCGGTATTACTGGACACGAGCTAGCCGATGCTGCTGCAAAGCGCGCCGCGCAGGCTCGTTGGACTCGGGCCTTGCCTCTCCCCGCAAGGGATTTCTACTCGGAAGTATCTGCTTTTCTCCAAGAAAAGTGGCAAACAAATTGGGATTATCAGGTTTCAAACAAGCTCCGATCTATCAAACAAGTTTTGGTACCATGGTCCTCATCACTGAAGAAGTGTAGGAGGGAAGAGATAATTTTGGCACGACTGCGAATAGGGCACACTTACGCTACACACCGACACCTGATCAAGGAGGAAAAACCACACTGTTCTCGATGTGACCTACATATGACAGTCCGCCACATACTGTTTTCATGCCGCAACTTCCAGGAGGAACGAATGCGTTACTTTGGTCCAAACTTTCGTGCAATGTCGTACACTGATGTTTTAGGAGACAGCTCGGAGATCGTTGCCACAGGCAAAATATACCGTTACTTTGCTGCTATTAAGCTTCACGTTATCTATCCCTTTCAATAATAGTCATGGCGAATCCCACATCATATTCTGAAGAATAAAACAGTTATGGGCGCTAGATAACCACTAGTGCACACAAAATAACCACAAACACAGGTGAGGAGGCCTCCAAGACGTGATAGGAGGCCCCTAATTTGAAAAATGAGACCGAGGGAGGATAGGAGGCCCCAGAAATCAAGAGAGTTAACAATTGGAATGGAGGCCACCAGGATTGCAAAGGAGGCCCCAGGATTGTAAAGGAGGCCCCCAGGATTGCAAAGGAGGCCCAAATACTGGAAGGGAGGCCCCAGTAAATGAGAGGAGGCACTAAGACGGAAGAGAAAGCCAGTGGATATGAGATGGGGTTTCGGAGACGCAAAAGCAGGCTCAGAAATGGGTAAGGTTCCACCAAGATAGAAAATGATGATCCAGAAACGTAGCAGGAGGCACCTAATTCGGAAGAGGACGACGCAAGATTGGAAATGAGACCCCATTATGAACGAGGGGGCCCCTAAAATAGGAGAGAAAGACCATTAGATAAGAGGGATGGCTCCCAGGCGAGAAAGAATGCCCCAAGACGGGTAAGAAGGTCCCAGGAAATGAAAAGGCAACTGAGATGGGAAAGGTTGCTTGTAATTTGGAGGATGAGCCACCTGGGAGAGAAGAACTATATGATCAACATGGTCGACGCGCCCTAAAGCCCAAATAACTAACTGGGAGAGAAGAAGAGTCCACCAGGATATAAGAGGCCACCCTTAAAATGGGAAAAATCGAATCAAAACGCAGAGCAGGAGGCCCCCAAGACGTGAGAGGAGTCCCCTAATTTGGAAAAGAAGGCCTCTAAAAGAGAAAAGGAGGCCCCTGTCGGACTCGAGAGGAGTCCCTCAAGACGGAGCAGGAGGTATCCAGGGCCGAATGAGGCCCTGAAGACCGGAAGGAGTTACCAGGAAATGAGAGGAGGCCCTTAGGATTGGAGTTGGTAGCAGGTATGGAAGGAGGTGAGGTTTCCAAAATTGAAGATCTCAAGACGGGTAGGCTTTGCCAGGACAAAAGAGGCCCACGAGGCGTGGCAGGAGGCCCCTAATTTGGCAGATAATGACACCGGAACATGAGATGAAGCCCCATCCATGCCATGATAAGGGGTCCCCAGGATCTAGGGGGCTCTCCGAGACGGGAGAGGAGGGACATTGAATTTGGAGGAGGGTAGGACACACGAGGAGACATCCAAAAGCGGTAAAGAGGCTCCAGGAAATGAGACGAGACCCCTAAGACGCGAGAGGAGGCCTATAATTTGCAAGAAGAAGCCCCTAAGAAATGGTAGTAGTCGTGCCGGGGTACATGAAAATCACGGTATTGGCTCAAAAAGATTCAGCCAGTGCCCCTGAAAATCACGCTGAGCCTGGGGGTACCAAAAAGTCACACCCGGACCATGAAAATCACGCTATGGGCACCACAGATCGTACCGTTCCCCAACAGTCTCATTGGGACACAAATGAAGCCGGGGAAACGAAAAACAATCCGGACATGGGTGATCACTCTGGGGCCCCATCAATGGCGCCAAAAGCCTCCAAAACGCATTGGACCCCAAACGGTGTCGAGGTCGCTAAAACTCGCGCTAGGGATCCAATCAAATGACGTCGGGATACAAAAGATTACACTGGACCAAAACAAAAGTCGCGTCGTAGCCTTCAAAATCACACTGGGGACCCAAAAGATCACGCCGTGCCTCAAAAGTTGCAACTGCCCCCCAAACATCAATTATCAACCAGAATGTCACTGCGGGCTCAAAAATCGCGTTAAAGTCCCCCCAAAACCCGTTGGGCACCGAAAAAGACGCGTCAGGGCACCGAAAAAAAATCGCACCGGGAAACGAAGAATCGTACAGGGACCCAAAAATATCACATCAGGACCTTTAAAAAAATATGACTCTATGTCCACAAAGTTCACACCGAGACTCGATTGAATCGACCCTAGCACAGGAAAATTAAGAACAGGTCCGAACAAAATTACCCCTATGGCTTTTGTACTCCGAAAGGTTCCATCGGCTGCAAAACAAACCTCTTCGGTGGCCGCAGTGGCATATCAATGCTCCCTCCTTCCTAACAGGGATAAGCTCATAAAAACACCGAAAAAAAACGTTTCAGGGCACCGAAAAAAAATCGCACCGGGAAACAGAAGAATCGTACAGGGACCAAAAAATATAATATAAAGACCTTTAAAAAATAGAACTCGATGTCCACAAAGTTCACACCGAGACTCGATCGAATCGAACCTAGCACAGGAAAATTAAGAACAGGTCCGGAAAAAATTACCTGTAGGGCTTTTGTACTCCGAAAGGTTCCATCGGCTGCAAAACAAACCTTGGTGGCCGCAGTGACATATCAAAGGGGCAAATGCTCCCTCCCTCCTAAGAGGGATAACCTCCCAAGAATCGTGCCGGGCCCCCACAAGTCGCGCTGGGGCCACCAAAATTCGCGTCGGTCCACCAGAATCTGCATAGGGGCTCCAAATAAATACGGCGGTCCCCAGAAAACTCGCTTCGAGGCCCGAAAATCTGCAACAGGAACCGCCAAAATCGCGTTGGGGCAACGTTGGGCGCTAAGCACAACGCGCCCCGCAAACTCGAACCGGTTCCCCCAAATATCGCGCTCGGGACCCACAATTCCCATCGGTAGTTCCAAAAATTTGGTCTCGGCATCAAAAATTCACGTTGGGGCTTCAAAAAATTGACGTCTAGGGCCCCACATAAGCACAGTGTGACCCCAAAAATCACCTCGGTATCCGAAAAAAATCAAGCCGGAGCCCTCCAAAATAAGGAGGGATTCCAACAACTAAATGTCCGGTTCAGGAAAATGGCTCTGGAGCACCGAACATATCATCAGATGCCTTCACAAATCGCGTACGGCCCCAAAAACATATCGGAGCTCGAAAAATCGAGGTGAAATACAAAAACATGGCGCCAGGGGCTCGAGAAATCGGGCCGGGATTCGGACTTTGAAGAAAATTCAGAAGCGATCCACAAAAATCGCGTTGAGCCCAGAAAACTGGCGTTGGATCCCCGGAACCACGCGCCCAGGCGCGATAAGTTGCGCTGGGACCCATAATAATCGCACCGAAGCCCCAAAATCGTACTGGAGCCCCACAAATGTGCGTCAGAAGCCCCAAATAAACAACGGACCACCCTCCTCCAATTGTTGCCACTTTGCCCCAACAACACAACAACATTTACCCCCCCCCCCCGGAAGTATTTCGTGGCGACGCCACTGCAAGGGCGTCTGATAAGTTACGCTACCCACCAGTGGTGTATCCTGATCAGTTACACTGTCCCTCAGTGATGTCTCCTGATATGTTACACTACCCTTCAATAGTGTCGCCCTATCAGCTACCATGTCGATGCTAGCAGAAATATAGATAAAAGTAAATGCTGCTGTACTGAATCGTTGTATGCTGGCCTTGTCAAGTGGTTCCATGTCGGCAGGTCCGGGTCGGACCAGTCGACCGAGGACTCCAAGAAGCTACTGAAGCCTGGGTACCTGGATGGAGAGGAGGGCTCCGGATCCAGTGGAGATGAAGGGGACCATGGTGGCAGGGGAAGGGGCCGATGCCGAGGCAAAGGCAGCGGTAGTTTTGACAAGGGAGAACTCAGTGGCCGCGGAAGGGGAGGATTTGATAGGGGGGGCAGGGGCGGCGACAGAGGCGGCAGGGGCAGGTTCCTGGGCGGACGGGGCGGCGACGGAGGTGGGTTCCGAGGCGGGTTTGGCCGGGGAAGCTCCAGAGGCGGATTCAGTCGCGGGAGAGGGGGCGGAGACCGGGGTGGATTCCGCAACCGCGGCGGTGACCGGGACGGCTTCAGTCCGCGCGGCCGCGGTGGATTCCGTGGTGGACGCGGCGGTGACCGGGACGGCTTCAGCCCGCGCAGCCGCGGTGGATTCCGTGGTGGACGCGGCGGTGACCGGGACGGCTTCAGTCCGCGCGGCCGCGGTGGATTCCGTGGTGGACGCGGCGGTGACCGGGACGGCTTCAGTCCGCGCGGCCGCGGTGGATTCCGTGGTGGACGCGGCGGCTTCGACGGAGAAAGCCGGGGCCGGGGCCGAGGTCGAGGTCGGGACGGCCCCGGCCGCGGCGGCTCGGACCGTGGCACCCGCGGCGGCTTCAGAGGCGGAGCCAGGGGCAGCCCGAACGGTGAGTTACTTGTCGGTGAGCCGAAGGTCTGTGCTATTTCTGTCGTGCTGCATCGCGTCAGATGTCTGTAGTGCCTATAATTTGTAGCATCATATTTGCGTTGTATCCATGCCTGTAGTCCCTATGTCAGCATTAGTGTACGTTGTCCTACGTTTGTGTGTTTCAGTGCCTATATGTCTTCATTGCTATGCCTATTGGTAAGCTCTGAAAGAACTCGGCAATGACCATCAGATACTAATAACAAGAGCAGACAAGGGCGGAGGAGTGGTAGTTCTAAACCAAAGTGACTATGTGTCAAAAATGAATGCTCTTCTAGACGATGCGGTGACATACCAATCTGTACCAATAGGAAGTGCACAGAAAGAGAGTGCCGAGTTTCAGAAGAAAGCTCGCTCCATCCTGAGAAAATCAGTGAAAGGAAAAGGTCTTCTACACCTAATAAGAGTCCCCAAGGACGCCGTCCATGAGAGGTCTGCCAAAAACTCACAAATCTGATGTACCCATGCGTCCAATTATTTCAGGTATAGGAAGTGCTCCACATAAGCTGGCGAAAAAACTAGCAAAACCTTTGTCAGAAATGCTAGGGCAGATAAGTGATAGCCACCTGAGGAATTCAGGCTACTTACTAGGTAGAATCCGAGATACAGACTTCACCAGAAAAAGCTGGCAAGCTTTGACGTGAAATCTTTGTTCACGAATGTCCCTATCGGGGGAGCCATGGAAGCGGTTTCTAGGACCTTAGACAAGTCAAATAAATTAGAGCTTCCAGTTCCAAAGAGTCATTTCATGCAGCTCGTGCGTACATGTGTGGAATTTGGAGCACTACAGTTTCAGGGGGAAGAATATCGTCAAATCAACGGCATCACCATGGGCTCCCATTGAGTCCTGTTCTGGCATGTTTGTTTATGGAAACCCTCGAGGCTGACAATTTCAAAGCTATGATTGGCCCCAACTCCCTTTGGCTGAGATACGTAGATGACACATTGGTGATTGTTGATCAAGATACTGACCTCGATGCGGTCAACACAAATATTAACGATGTACATCCATCGATTCAATTCACGTTAAAAAAAGAAAAAGATAATGAGGCTGAGCTTGGACACACTGATCAAACGCTGTGACAGCAGATGCACATTTTCCGTGTACAGAAAGCCCACTAACAAAAACGATATTTTGCACTACTTCTCGGGTCACAGCCATGTAACAAAAACAGGGGTCCTTGTGGGCTTTTTCTTAAGGACTCATAGAATCTGCAGTCCTGAGTGCCTCGCAGAATAATTGCTTTTCATCAAAGAGTCTTTCAAGTTGCTGAAATATCCAGAGGGTCTGATAGTGAAGTTGCGCCAAAAAGCGGAAAAGGTGATGTGCATGACAAAGGCCAAGCAAAGAGTTTTGCCAAAAAGGTGCATATCAGTACCGGAATCACATGGAGCAGTCACCATCTCCCGATTCACAAAAGACAAAATCAACATCAGTCTCTCAGCAGGGGTCAAAATCAAATACATAGTCAAGAGAGGGGTCCGCAACGTGAACGAAAAAAGCGTAGTCTACAAAATTCCTTGCGCGGGAGGATGTGGAAAAAGTTACTATGGGGAAACGGGGCGGGGGATAGTGGTTAGAATTGGGGAACATCGTTCAGACCTCAGATACCATAGACTTTCTAATGCTATGGTGGTGCATGCCGATGAAAAAAAACCATCTCCCAAATTGGAAAGGAGCATCTGTTCTTAGTGGTGGACTTCGGAGAGGTGTCGGAAGACGGTGGAATCCGCGTATATTACCACACGTGAAAATATCAATGGTGTTTCTGGTAGTTTCAAAATTGCAAGTGTTGTAGCGGAACTGGTTGTGGAACATGTTTGAAAAAGGATAGGTTAAACATCACTGTCGTACTTATTTGGTCGTTTCCAATGTACTGCTTTCATTGTCTGGTTCATTCGGTTTAAACACATGCGAAGTGCTTTATGACTGATGTCTCGTGACCTGTGTTCGAAGTGGGAAGGGAGAGAGGGGAAAAGTAAAGGGAAAAGAAAGAAGAGGAGAAAGAAAAAAGACGAAAACAAAAGAAGAAAAAGACGAGTGCTAAATACCGCCATGCCTGTAAATTGTCCATAGCTTGAGAAAGGCGTGAGCCGAAACGTTGTTAATAAAGCTATGCTCCCATTGCTCTGTGTTTTCACTATATATATATATATATATATATATATATATATATATATATATATATATATAATATTTCTCGAAAATTTTAAGTCGGTCGCTTCAAAATGACTTAGATATTGGGTAGGAAATGGCCAGTGATGGTCTCAGTACTGTAAGCTATTGAGTGTCACAGGTCGCACAGTTTGCTGTCAGCAGTTATGATGACGCGAGCATCCGCGGCAGTAGCCTCTTACGTTCGCAACCTTGTAACCCTTTCCACTACTTTTTTAAATCAGCATTTTCACCAAAATAAAGTCCCCATTTGTTTGGGCAAGTTTTTGTGTTGCTTCCATCGGGTTCCTAGCAAAATTTTCGTGTAGAAACATGCACCACATGGGCATAAGACAAATTCAATATTTGACCTCAGTATACCATGTGACACACCATGACCTTCATCTTGTCCTCACTCATGGATGCCTTTCTTGCTATCTTAGGATGTAAGTTGCGGGCGCGAATGATCAATTCTGGTCGAGGCGCCCTAAAGCCCAAATAACTAACTAAGGATGTAAGTTGCATGACGGCACCCAGATTCTGCCTCTGTGCTGCTTAATTTTATGATGCTGGACTAAAATCAAAACTTCGGCAAGTGGGTCAAAACCTATGCTTTGGAGTCGCCTGTGACGTCACATGTAACACGTATGCCAACATACTTCACTTCTCTGAGCTCGTCTTGTTGAGCTCTGTCATTTGCCATCAACAGCAACATAATCTGTTCGCGTAACTTTTCAAGTTAAGCACTGGGCAGAATCTGCCCCCCCCTCCCCTCCACTGGGGCGCGTTCGGATGCCGACCCCAGTGGCGCACGGGTTAAAAACCCTTGAAATGAACATCCCTAATTGTTTCTTCTCTTCAGTGACCTCCAGTCCACTATCTCCCATTGTATATTTAAATGTCCCACCTCCAGAACCCAGATGTGTGCCTTACACTTATCCTAGTTGAATGATTTATTTAGCCATTTATCAACCAACTTTTCATGTCCTATTAGCCGGGCTGAATATTGTCAAACTGATCACTATTTTTAATCATTCCTACAAGTTTGATGTCAACAAGCTTAAACACCCTTTTCCTCATCCCTATCCCAATGTTCTTTACAATGATGATAAAGGTAATGTATCTGGAACGCGACCCTGTGGTACCGCACAACGTCCTTGAATTCAGATTTGCATCCATTTAATACTGCCATTTGTATCCTTTACTTTAATTATGCTTCAATTCAGCTTATAGCTTTTCTATCAATCCCGTACCACTACAGCTTATGAATTGGACGCTTGTGCGTAACTATCAAAAGCTTTGCTGAAGTCTGAGTGCACATCTACCCTGCTTCTATTGTCAACTTCCCTAGTTACATACTCCATGATTGCATACACTGATCGTGCATTTCATGCACCTGATATAATTTCGGACTGATAATGTTGCGGAGAGCTGTGTTGAGCATAGTCGAATTGAAGATCATTATAAAAAGTAACCAAATGCTCATATTAAGTAAAATAGGATACAAATCGGTGTAATATATTTCGGGCGTGACCCGTATCCGAAGAATGGTCACGTCCAAAATATATTAGACCGATTTTTGATCCTATCTTACTTAATATGAGCATTTGGTTACCTTTTATAATCATCTTTAATTTCTGACTGGACGAGACAAATTTTGCAAAAATGGAAAAATGTTGCTGATGGCGATAAACACATGCATCCACACGTTTGCATATATTTTAATTGCCCTGGTGATTGATGCTTCATGAAGAAGCCAGCAACGTGCACTGATCCTAGCTAACTTTACCATCAGTAAGATGTTCAATTTCCCATTTCTATCATGAAATATCCATGTGACAATGTAAGCACCCCTTCATACTGTCCGTTGGATAACACGATATCGGTACACTGCGTTCTAACTTGAAGCAACTTGGATCGTTTTAAACTAAAAGGTTGTCACGGTGCGATTTCAATAGGCACGAATAAACCCATGGTACAGTAGCTAACTTTGTGTTATAAAAAAACTGTCCACGTCTTCCAATGTCAATGCCTTCATTGCTGAGCTAGTACAATCGTTTGAAGAGTAAAAATGTGTGTGCGGAGGGGAAAGAATGTGATATATTCCTTGCGAACAAGGGAAGACAACACTACTGCTTTTTAACTCTTTTTCAGTGGACATCGAGACAGACAAATAACTGCGTTGTTGACTGCTACGCACGACTTCGCTTGCTGGTTTACCGATACATAACGACCATGATCTCAACATTTTGAACTAGGAAGGATTTTGGTGTCGTAGCCTCAAATGCCAAAAGAATTTGTACATCACTGGGCTAGGCTATCCCAACTAAGTAATTATATCGATTGCAATCGGACGACTCTACCACCGAAGATTGTGCAATTAAAGCGTGTCGGAAATCTGGTAGGTAGCCAGGGAAGACCCGGCACTGACGAGTTGTTCGAATTTGAATGCAGACTGCACCAACATATAGCCGATATACCCCTCTGTGTAAAGGCCGTAGGAAGTGCCAGTAACGGTATGTGATGTGGAAGGCATTAAGCGAATGATCAATTCTGGTCGAAGCGCCCTAAAGCCCAAGGCATTAATTGTGTCTCAATTTGCAGGTAATGTTCACCCATCGTGGGCGGCGAAGAAAAAGCAAAGTCCTGCCGTAAACAAGTTCGAAGGAACTAAAATCACCTTCGATTAGTCACCGTGACATACCAAGTTCGTCGATTGTTTGATAATCGCATTCAGCTGGTTAGGTGGCAACGTGACTGAGTGCAGAATGTAGGTGCTGGCAGCTGTGTAGCCAGATACAGCCTTTATGCCCTGATGTCCAAATAGTGGAGGTGTATTTTGCTATGTTTAGCATGTAGCAGTTGTCAACTGTTACTGGGTTTAACATGTAGCGGCTGTCAACTATTGCTGTGTAACATGCTGTCAACTGTTGCTGTGTTTAACATGTATCGGCTGTCAACTGTTGCTGTGTTTAACCCGCCCCGTGTCGGAGGGGTCATTATCCGCCGCCCCCCCCTAAGGTTTTCCTCGGACAGGGAAGAAACGGCGCGCGGCAGCGCGCCGAAATTTGGCATACCTCTTCCCACATCAATTTGACATGTTGAGTGGAAATTTTGAGGTCGGATCGTCTGGGGACACCGAGTGATTCATGGTCAAGTAAGGTCACCTCAAAAGAAAGTTCAACCAGTAAATCACGCTTTAACAGGTAAAGCGTTTGCATGAAACTTTCAGCGTTTGTTTATCTTTAGTGATGCAACAAAACGCACGAGGAATTTTCGATTTTTTAGTTTTCATGACATTTATTTTACATATTTGGCCATTCGGGCTAGAATCGAAGTTTCTGACTCACGTAAGACATTTTTGTGAAGGGAAGTTGACTTAAAACAACACGTTTCCCGGTGCGTTGTACCCATTCGAAGGAAATAAATACAATTGAAAGCTTAAAATGTTGCAAATTTCCATGACATGAAATGTTGATGTTCGGGTGGGCAATTTTTTCTAGCCATGGTCGATTTCACCTTCCTTTTCTAATTCCAACTGTTTTGTTTGTTTTTAAAATCTACCACAAACTGAACTCCCCAGAGCCAAAAACACTACGTCAGTTGTGGTCTCTTAGACACCATACAGATGTCACTTTTTTAGGGGGAATTTGGTGGGTGGTTTCGGGCCCTGTTCGTCGAGCGCTTTCCGATGACTGCGCTTTGAGCTTCGAGCGCTTTGCACTTTAGATTTAGTGCAACACTTAATTTGGAGATTAGAGGGTAGCTGAAAATGACCCCCCCCTCCCGAGACGGGGTGAGTATCTAACCGGGAGAGGCGGGTTATCATGTAGCGGCTGTCAGCTGTTGCTGTGTTTAGCATGTAGCGGCTGTCAGTTGCGTCGACGTGTCGCTTCAGTTCTAGGCACGCGTGACCCCGGAGCGACGGGGTGGTAACGCAGGTGGTGCGACTGATGAATTGTGGCAATACATGTCGAATTTGAGGAGTACTGTCTGCAACAAGTAGCAATGTTTATTTCATGCTCATCCGGGTTCGGCATTGCAGTGCCTAATATAGTGACTTCACACCATTCGTTAGTTATGTTGTCCACATTAATGTGTCAACGAACCTCGAACTTTAGGTAGTGCAAATTAATTCACTTGAAGTCTTTTCATTTCTATGTTTTATAGAGTTTTTCATGTCGAGCGAACCGGCTTGGCCGTAACGCTATGCGCATATGATGAGAAATCATTTTGCAATTACGTCACGTGCATAAAGGATTCTCCCTTAAAAGAGAATATCCGCCAACCGGACTGCAGGAGCCGTACTGCCTAGGGTGATGTCTCCTCGTTTCTTTCACTAGATACGCGCTGAAGACGATAATCCTATTTGTGAGCATGGTTGTCACACGGCGACCCGCTGGCTTTGTTGTAGATTACGGCTGATATAATACATAATTAAGTACTGTCGGCCAGTGACAGGCGCTTTGATAAAGCGTGTACGACTCCCGTATCGGCTGATAAGATGATCACACACGCTCTAAGTAGGCACCTGCCGCGTACCTGGAAAGCATCCAGACTGCCAGGGTTGCTCCGAGTATGATGTTAGTCCTACCGTGGCGTCATTGAGACGTGCGCGTCTGGAAGATTATGTGCGGAAGCCAACGCCCTGGCTCATATTTACCTCCTGAATCAACGCTCAATTACTTTTTGCCCTTGTAGAAAGACGTCAGCTAGTTTTCTTGCATTCTAGTTCTACACCTGGATGGAAATGTCATTTTCACTTGGCACATCCCTCTTCTAATTAACGTCGCGTAACGGCGCATTCAGAGACATTGGTAGAAAAGCTAAGCTGTAATGTAATCGGCTAATCGCTATGGAATGAAATACCTGCTGGTAAATCTTTTTATGTCTCAAATATCGCAAGATTTAACCGGCCAAAGACAATTACCATGCGCCATGCATACCCTATACAGGTTTTGTTGTATAGCCTTGTAACAACATGGTGGTGTTGGAAAATGGTGTCCTTCAAATTGCCTGACATAACTGCATCACACCAGGTTTGTGTTTTAGTTGTGTTGCCCTTGTAACTTCAATATTTCATATTTGGCCTTTGATATCCATCGCAAAATAGCGTCAGGACACTGCAGGAAACAGTGCATATAATTATATCATGCGGATGCATTCAAGTAGAGCGGGTTGTTAGTTTTACAGGTGTATTTATCAATTCCAGTCACTAACAAAACAACTCCAGTAACTCGAAACAACAATCTAACATCATTTGGCCCAACGTTTACAATCGTTTCGCAATACGGCTGTTTACACGAGCTCGGGGCCCGACAGCAACACATTTGCCTCTACTCGCCACTCGGCGGCTCGTTGCGGCTCGTTGCGGCCGGCCCGGCGCGCAGACGCGTGCTGGCGAGCACATCTGCAGCGAGATGGGCTGGCCTCGGGGCTGCGCGACAGTCCACCACGACTGGGCACGTGGGCCCAGCGTTGTCCGGACGGCGCGATGGGCTGGCCTCTGGACTGCGCGACAGTCGACCACAACTGAGCACGTGGGCCCGGTGTTGTCCGGACGACGAGCCGCACGGGGCGCGAACCTACGCGATTTCTACGGTCGCCTCGCCCATACCGAGTTCGGCGCGCGCGGTCCGCCAGTGCGCACGACACCGGCAGCTTTCACTACGGTGCCACCGGAGACAAACGTCAGTCCTAAAATATATTTAAACGACGTATTTCCGTGCGTGCACGCGCCCTGGAAGGGTGGCGCAGCTGGGGGCACGCGACACAGCTTCACGGGAATGCAGTGGTTGATTATCACAAAGAAAACGGTAGGCGCGGGGCCGGTCGGGCCGCACCGACTGCGGAGAGGTGCGGCTGGGTCAGGGTGGCACTGGCGGGTTACAGTCGTGTACAGACGACGCGGCTACTGGTCTCCGACGGCGAGCGCGTCGGGCCGACCCGTCGCGGCGGTACAAGCGGTCGTACTCGGCCGCAGCGCACCACCTCGCCCACACGACGCGCGTGCCAATCGGCGGCCGGACACGTCCCTCTTATTGCACAACAGGTCGGCGCGCCCAACGTAGCCAAAAGTCAGCCTCGGCACCGGCTTCCTCGCCGCCCCTACAAAACAGGAGCATCTCATCAAAGTGTCGGCGCCCGCTCAGACGCGCAGACGGCCGCCGCTCAGAGCTGGTACCACTTTTTGTCCTTGTAGCGCATCATGAGCTGGTGCGCCGTGGTGGAGAAAGTGTCGGCATCGGCCATCATCTGCTCAGTGCGGTCCTCGAGTCGAGACAGCTTCTGGCCGCGCTCGATCATGAGCTGGCGCGTACGGCCAATCTCTCCGCCGCTGGAAGCGACACGTGCATGCAGCTGTTCTTGCTGCGCCTGTGGCCCTGTCAGCAGCTTTGCCACGCTAGGTGACGCCTTGCCCGACGTCTCGCCAACTGTTGAGAGGGGCGCAAAGGGCTGATCAGCAGCGCTGGTATACACTGGACTGCCGTCACGGACATGATCGCTATCTACCGGGAGGTGCTGAACGTTGACTACACCAGGACCAAAACTTAAAGACGTTAGCTAAACCGGGAGATACTTGATCACAAGATTGGCTAGAGTGGGAGACACTTATTGAAGGACTCAGGTTAAGGGCCTCATCATCATCAATTTCCAGGTGGTGTGCAACCAATGGAGACTTCATAAATATGTCCAAGCCGGGGGGGACCATGGCCGTCTATGTGTTACCTGGCTTTTAACCGCCAGCAAATGCTGAGAACCCTCGTGATTGCCATGGTGTGCCTTGCATGCCCACAAAAAGCACCAAAAGCGAACCCAAACCCAAACCCAAGTGGGGCACGGATTCCAGGGACCCAGCGGCGGCGACGCCCATGACCGGATGGCAATTGACACTGCCTACACCCAGATAAAAATCAGGGTCAAGTAAAGGTCAGATAGGTCGGGAGACAGTGGAGTGTTGCATGTCACTCGACACGTTTTCTTTCACCCTGGTTTTCTAATATTTGGTAGGAAAATTGTACCAACATTCATTTTGACTAGTCATGAAAAATTAATGAAACTCAATTAATATTCATCGGCTATCTAGTTCGCTCTGTGGCTGGATGTAACGTTACGCTTGAACACCAGCCAGGAACGACAGCGGGCGGGTGCAGTGGATCGGCATTTGTTGCTATACTGATGTCATGGAAATGGCAGAGAAGGAACTGTGGCGTCGTTACTCTTGCTTCGTACCAAGGTGCAAGAACATCACCAACACTGCGCCAGAAAAGACATTCATTGGTCTTCTCATCAACTGCAAGAAAAGGAAAATATGGGGCGACCCAGCCGGCCGGGATGGCCCCTTTCTAACCGCTAGGAGTGCAGTATGCTGCTATGATCATCTTAATGCATGTTTTGAGCCTTCAATATTACCAGTTTTCTCTACCAGGTACTCCGCCGAAGGACTGCAAAGATGCTTATGTCCACTGGCTACTGCTATATTGCACTGCTATGCTGTTCTTTGGAATCACGGGGAATGTAATCATGGATACAGCTAGTATTGCAATGGACAAGATTGTTTTATTTTACAAATGTGGCTCTGACAGTACAGCCAGGACTTCCATGAAGGGGTGGAAGGTCTGCATTTTCTCAGTCTTAGGCTCCAATATAATGCCAGTCTGGGCCATGTTGGCATCCTCATCAGCGTGCAACGATGCACGCTGATGAGATGTAGGATGCATTTTTTTGTTCAAAAGTGACGTCACAGTCAAGGATGACATGGAGATCTTAGTAAAATTCCCAAAAAAAACCCCAATATATTGCTTAGTATCATTCAGATGGAAAATTGCAATAAAAACGAGTAAGAATGTTTAGTAGAGCTTTTTCAAAGATAAACAACAACGTGTAACAGCTCCATTGGCACAAGGTCAGATGTAGACTTCGATTCATCTGATGAGATCGGCGGCTTTACATAGAAAGACAATCTGATAGACCACCGGGAAAGTTACTGCAGAGCTTGTGTCACCAGAAGAGAAAATTGGCGCAGTAAATCTGCCTAGACCACGAGTACTTCGAAATCGTTGGTATTACAGTCACAAAACGTGGTGGGGTAGTCGCGCAAGACTTGCGATCCCGCTCTCTATCCGTGCGCTACGACTTTCCACATAACAACAGTTATATATTGGGAGGCCACCTGATGTCTAGCAACCATGGCGCCTTCAATATCTAGGGGCTCAACAGCTCGCAGCCAGCCTACCAGTTTTACACAACTTCAGCATTAGTCTCATCACGTTCATGCATATAAATTTCTGTAAAACGGCTCACGCTCAGCCAACTTCAAATCATTCCTCAATGGACACTTGCCGGACACCGGGCAAAGCATGGTGTCACGACGTCGGTCTGGATCGGTCATTGAGCGGTGCTTACAGAGCTCCTCGCGGTCCAGTGTGCGTGGTCCGGCACCGAACAGGCCCTTGAAGAAGCTCTGCTGTGGTGGCTCCGGCGTGTCGCATGCCATGAACAGCTCACCCACCATGTCCTGCAGCTGGCTACTGCAACACGGCGCGGCCACACGGTCACGGCTGAGGTCATGGGCCGACCACACGGCCACGGAAGAGGCCATGCAGTGTAACACGGTCACCGCTGAGGTCATGCAGGAGCAACACAGTCACGGCTGAGGTAGTGAGGCGGCCACAAGGCCATGGAGTGGCAACACGGTCACAGTAGAAGTCATGCGTTGGTAACAAAGTCACGGCTGAGGTCGTAAGGCGGCCACAAGGCCACGACAGAGGTCATGCAGTGGTGACACGATCACGGCTGAGGTCGTGAGGCGACCACAAGGCTACGGCAGAGGTCATGGAGTGGCAACATGGTCACAGTAGAAGTCATGCAGTGGTAACGCAGTCACGGCAGAGGTCGTGGGGCGGGGACACGGCAGAGGCCATGGAGTGGTGTCACGGTAGAGATCGTGGGGCGGGGACACGGCAGGGGCCATGGGGTGGTAACACGGCCACGGTAGAGGTCGTTGGCGGGGACACGGCAGAGGCCATGGAGTGGTAACACGGCCACTGTAGAGGTCGTGGGGCGGGGACACGGCAGAGGTCATGGAGTGGTAACGGTCACGATAGAAGTCATGGAGTGGTAACACGGGCACGGTAGAGGTCGTTGGGCGGGGACACGGCAGAGGCCATGGAGTGGTAACACGGCCACTGTAGAGGTCGTGGGACGGGGACACGGAAGAGGTCATGGAGTGGTAACACGGTCACGGTAGAGGTGACGGCATAGCGACACGGACACGGCTGGGGTCAGACCCATTAGATGCGACTACGACTAACAAGCATGAACTGTGCGGACAACTCATCAACCCACTTCCGGAGATCACGTCAGGTTACATAATACGCAAAGGCACATACTGACAGCACATAATACACTCAATGCAGTGACAATGCCAATGTAGAAGCATGAAAATTGCGATTTTAAGATCACAACATTTGTCCTATATTGAGCACTGTGAGTGTGGCTATAGCAACCGGACATAATATAGATGCAGTGTAGACAAATAGCTGGCTACACCAGAAGTTTTCAATCATCCGGGGGGGGATTGCCGCAGTAGCTTGAACAGGTGCGGGTTCGTTTACCATTAACCATTAACCCACCCGTCTCGGGGAAGGTCATTTTACGGCCCCCCAAGGTTTTCCGCGGACAGTGAAGAAAAACGGCGCGCGGCAGCGCGCCGAAGTATGGCACACCTTTTCCCACATCAATTTGGCGTGTTGTGTGAAAATGTTGAGGTCGTGTCATCTACGGTCAACGAGTTATTCAAGGTCAAGTGAGGTCGCCACCAAAAAAGTTCAACAAGTTGGCACGCTTTGATAGATAAAGATATTTGAATGAAAATTTAACCGCATCTTGAGGGATGCAACAAAACGCACCAGATACCTTTGTGATATTTTCACTTTTGGCGATATTATCTTTACATATTTGCCCATTAAGGCTATAATCGAAGATTCTGGCTAAAGTATCATTATGTATGAGGGCAAGTTGACTTAAAACGTTTTGCGGTCCACTCTACCCATTACAAATAGAAAAAGGAAGAAAATTGAAAACCAAAATCGTTATTTTTTCAAATACGGATTTTTTTTTTGTGGGGGGGGGGGGGCAAAACTTTAGGCCGTGGGCGATTTCGACTTCCTTTTCTGATTTCAAATAATTTTTTCCAAAAAAATTATCCCCACAAATGAACTCCAAAAAGCCAACAACACGATGTCAGTCTTGGTCATATAACGATTAGCCATGCCATGTCGAGCCCTGCAGTGCACTTATGTACTCCGCGTAACATGTTCACTAGCCACAGCTAGCCGAAACTTGCTTCGTTCCTCCATCGCCATTCTCGGCTACGTCATTGTTTATGCTAACGACACTGTTTTGCCGCCTCGGTTTATTGCCAGCCGGATCTTCGTCAATGTGACCCCCGACGGCGCACGCTTCCTCCTCCGCGCTCCGCTCAGTCCCGAGCCCACCGCCACGTAAACATTGCCCGAATTCATGTCACCAATTGGCACTAACCACACCAACACCCTACTACATTAATGTCTTGTCCGAGCCAGCACACGGATGCCACCACGCAAAAACATTCTTCCAAAGGTGACCCTCGCCATATTTATTATCTCAACAGACCAGTCCAAGGCTCGGTCCCCAGCATCGAAAACAACTCGACCTTCATGCCCTTCCTCTGGCGTTCCTGCAACATATGCGCACGTGCACGAACCGTATATATAGAGTACCCCCGACGACCAGTAGTTAGGTAAGCTTAGGAAGGCGAGCTTCATACACCTCCGAGAGCGAGCCGTCCTGCACTAGCTTCCGTACCTATCTACTTCGTGTTGTGTGTGTTTGTTGCGCAGTGCGTTCAACCGCGTTCCTCTGCGTCGGCTGACACGCTATCTAGTAAGATCAACCGCCATCTGTGTTGAATCTAGACTACCTGCACGGCGCGAACTCGGTTCTGCAGTTCCGATAACGATTTGAAAAGATTAGCACCAGCCTCTGCCAATATCACGTAAACTATTGGGTAGAACGCCTGACGAGTGCGAAACATCAGTGTCAGTGCCACACCAACCCAAGAACAAACTGTTGTCCTCTGTGTAGCTACTGCCACTGGTATGGGTGTGATTTGGTAACCACATCAACTACGAGATTTCACTGGTGAAGCTGCTGCACTTGCTTGATCCGCTGTTGTGGTTCCTTCAACCTCGTGTTAGGTCACCGATTATGTGGTGACTTATACAATCCAGCTCCTGCGCGTATTCCACCGGACAGCAGAAACACCGACAGTCATCACTGCGGCACGGCCAACAGCAGCCTCGACGAGCAGGGCAACGAGATATAAAGCAACCTTCACATCAGGTACTGAATTTTTTTATCCGTCAATTGTCCCATATAAATTGTAAACAGTGACTGAGGCGACTCCTCAGGAACCGGTCACATATGAAGGTCTGTGCTCTAGGGGCAAACATTGGAGCCTCTTTGGGTGGTCATGTTCTTGAAAAATGTACGGATAGACTGAGAGTAAACACCATGTTAGACCAAAGTAAAAAGTTTGACGGACAATCTGTGACTGGCTTAAATCAATGGTTGGAAACAATGGAATACATTTTTCAAATTAGCCAATGGCGAATATTGCCATGGCTTATATCAATATTGGCAATATTGCCATGGCAAATATTGCCACAATCCAATCAGAACAATCAGAAAGTACGGATATCAATCAAGAAACAATAGACGAGGACAAACTCTATGTATTCAGTTTATGCCATATCCCTGAGGAAAAACGAACACAGATTAAAGAAGCCCTTGCAAGAAACCTCGATGTTTTTGTGCATAAAGACATCGAGTTAACAATGACTAACGTCACTGAAATGAGAATCAACACACAGAATCATCAAGCCGTCAGGCAAAAACTATACCGACTACCGTTAGTTCACCGACAGGTACTCTGCGAACAAATTAAAGAAATGCTGGACGCTGATATCCCCAGACGCCGTAATTCACATTGGCTCTCCACCATACTGATTGTACCAAAGAAAGATGGTACCACCAGAGTAGTCATTGATTTTCGTCAAGTCAACGCCGTCACAATCATACCGGCACCAAACATACATGCCACAGAGGATATTCTCTACTCGGCTCCTCAAAATTCAGAAGTTGCTTCGATTTAAAGGTAGGTTTCTGGCAAGTACCCATAAAAGAGGAAGACAACGAAAAGACTGCTTTTGATACAGACGCAGGCTTATTTGAATACAATGGAATGCCATTTGGACTTGCAGGCTTCCCCCAGTGTGTTTCAAAACTTAATGAATGCGGTATTAAGAGACGTTCGATCATTTGCTCTGACATTTATAGATGACGTCGTGGTGTTCAGTAATACTTTTGAGGAACATGTGGAAACTGTTCTTGATCGACTACGAAAGGCCAACCTAAAACTCAAAATCATAAAATGCGAGTTCCTACGACAGGAAATGCAATTTTTAGGACACGTCATCTCAGACAAAGGCTTGGCAGTAAATCCCGACAAGGTGGAAGTAGTGAAAGATATGAATATTCCTAAAACTGTCGAGAGAAGTACGTAGTTTTCTGGGTATGGCATCGTATTATCGAAAATACATCCCAGACTTTAGCAAAATTGCTAAACCACTTACAGCCCTGACAAAGAAACGTGCATAATTCCATTGGAATCCAGAAGCTCAAAAAACATCTGATGCCTTAAAACAATTATTGGTGAAGCCCGATCTTGGCATTTTCAGATATCAAATTGCATTTAAATTATATACAGATGCATCTCAGTATGCTATGGGAGCTGTATTAGTGCAAGATCAAAACGGGCAAGAAAGAGTCATTCAATATGTTTCACATCAGTTCACAGATGCTCAACAAAAATGGCCCACGATTGAAAGAGAAGCATTTGCCATCATTTACAGTTCACAGAAACTCAGACCAATTGTGATTGGCACCCAGTTGACAGTGTATACGGATCACAAACCACTGAAACACTTGTTCACAAGCGAAATGAAAAGTCCACGTATCCAACGATGGGCTATCATACTTGGAGAATATGCATGCAAAATTGATTACATTTCAGGACCCAAGAATGTTTCAGCTGACATGTTATCACGACTTCACGGTACTGAAATTACTGGAGAATTAGAAGATAATGAACATTTGGATTGGCAATGTGAAAAGATAGACATCAACATTGTTCATAATGCTTCCCAAGATGTAGATGTTGAGATGTACGATGGACACAAATATGCAGGACCCCTAAACTATGAACACTTTGACAAAAATGACTTACAACGTGCTGAACAAGCAGACAAGGAAATGAGACTTCTAATCAACAATTTGGAACAACACAACTCCACATCATCGGACCAGTACTGTATTATAGAAGGTATATCACATCGTGTTGGACTTTACCAAGACTCGTACCCAAACTAGATTGCAAATTGTGTTGCCTTTCGTCAATCGCCAGATGGTCCTAGAAGCACGATGGTTTCTTTGGAGGACATTTAGGAATTGAAAAGACGATTGACAAAATTCAAAAGTCGTATTATTGGCCAACGATGTTGAAGGATATCAAGCAATATGTCCTTACTTGTGAAACATGCAATCGTCGTTATTTGTAGGACAGACGTCCTCTCCAGGACATGCCGATGCCAAACTTTCCAATGGAAATTGTTGGCATCGATACATGTGGACCCTTCCCTATGTCGGAACAGGGAAACGTGTACGTGTGTACGATAGTCGATCATTTTAGTAGATGGCCTGAAGCATATTCCATACCAGATAAGTCAGCGGAAACAATCGCAAAAATCATTCTCAAGGAATTCATGGCTCGTCATGGGTGTCCTCGGTTGATCATCAGCGATCAAGGGACATAATATTGTAATGATCTTTTGGATATCGTAATGAAGGAATTGAGTGTGTCAAGAATACACACGTCAAGTTACCCTGCACAATCTAAAGGAAAAACAGAACGCTTTCATCGAATCATGAATGACATGATCGCAAAGAAAGTGAGTGAAAATCAGTCTTGATGGGACCAAACTTTGGAACCCTGTATGGCAGCATATCGTGTGAGCAAACAAGCATCAACAAATTATTCTCCATTCTTCGTAATGTACGGCCGTGATCCTGTATTGGCAGTGGACACGGTGCTCAAACTAAGCGATCATTATACTGTTGAGGATTATGTGCCCGTGATGTTTGAAAATCTCCACACTGCGCACGAACATGTCACTCAAAATTTGCAAGATTCCCGTGAACGCAACAAAACAATTATTGCCCAAAAAGCACAAGAATCCTCCTTCACCCCAGGCGATGCTGTATATTATCATGACCCCTCAATCAAGCCTGGAGATTCTCGCAAATTCACATTGCATTGGAAACCATACTTTCGCGTCCTTGAAAAGAAGAACAAGGAAAACTACTTGATCAAGAATATGATCAATAGCAAAACCAAGATCGTGCATTCGGATTTTTTTTTAATACGCGATACCAACGACGTCTGGAACAGAACATATGATTTTCTTAGTCGGACAGTCCAAGTGAAGACAAGAACAGAAGAGGAGCCACTCCGGCATCAGCCACTGCGAGTCGCGAGACTCTCCTTTGCTGATCGACTACGGTATTCAGAGGCGCCGGAGTCATGGCGTGCACCGGTGGTGCCAACAATTGAACAGCAGACGCTGTTACAGCCAGAAGCGAGGGAGGTCGATACATCTCGTCCTATGCATGCACAGGACGTGGTCAATGAAGAAAGCAAGGACAAGCATGCTTTAGACCCTTCAATAGTAAGCCCGCCATCCGTTCCTGTTCATTCCCTGCCGCGGTCGTCGGACGACAGGATTAGCGGACAGCGATGCCTTACACCCCCGACTCTTCGATATGACCTTCGGTCCAGATGGCGCCACGATGAAGGGTCAGAACCTGCGGTACAGGTTGCTAGAAAACGTTCGTCATCCCCAGACGCTGACGCGAGTATTCCCATTGACAAACGACCACGTATCCACAACGACAGATGTTCTTCCCCTGAAATGAACATCTCGCATGTTGCTCAGCCACCATGTGACTTCCCGACAGATTGTAATAACGGCCACAGTCAGTCAAACTGAATACCATTGGTCCAACGTGTGCTCAGTCAGTCCATTGGTCCTGTCAGTGCTTGATCTACTACCGCCTCTTTGGCATATGTAAATGAACTCTGCTTACGTTTCAGGATATGATGTCCTCAAGGAGTGTTCAGATGTTTCTTATTTGGCTCTTCCTATCTCCTCCGACCTCACGAATAACACGGTGGGACATCCATCTGGTCCCACGCTCTCCGCCGTGTTTCTCGCAGTAACATGTCGATATTACCTCCTGAGCATACTGACGGTGCACCGGCAGATGCTTATGTCATAATATTGAAAATCGCCCACTTGATCTAGTAAGGGACTTTTATCCCTCGTCATTCCATCTCTCCTGGACGTTGATTATCATTTTCGGTATATTTGGACTTTGCGCCTTATGTCTGGGCGTCCGCATCTGTTACCCGAGTCGATTCCTATTTGCCTTGGCTCGCTTCACCAATCATCAGTCTGCCCCACCTCCTATATCCGAGTCAGATTTGGAGCCAACAATGTCTCATGTTCCCGAGGAGTCATGCGCCGTCTCATCATTGTCCCCTACGTCGCTGGCTATGGTGCCAGAACGAGGCGCCATGCCACTGATGGCAGAGGAGCAGGTGCCATTGCGAGGCACAGATCCACCGGCTGTGGAAATGACGATCTTACACGGCGTCCTTCCACGCTCCCTACTGAATCGCCGAGGCCAACGGGTGTGAGGCCTGCTCCATACTGGATCGCCGAGGCCACCGTCAGGTGTGAAGCCTGCATTGTCTACATCGACCTGTCGTCGATGCCCCTGCCGTCTGGAGCCACGCGGATGCCACCGCGTCCGCATTTGCGTCTTCCGTGCTGGGTGTATATATGGCCATCGCGCCGTTTGTGTCGTTTAGCATGCGTGTGCTTACCATAACGTCGATTGCGTAGTGGTTTAACGTAAGCCCTGGTCGCCCGCTCCTTTGTTGTGGCGCTTTTGGTGTACGTTCTCGTGGCCAAGTTTCGTTTCTTCTGCGTTTATTTTTGCCGTCGTCTCCGTTTCGCCGCGTTCGTGTATATATTTCGCTCCGTGTGTTCTCCGCTTGGCGGGCACATTCCCGTCTCGTGTCCAGTTGGCCAGCTGCGCCTGGTTCCGTCTCGCTCGTGCCGCGCTTTTCCGCCCATCGCCTCTTGTTAGGCTCCGGTCGTCAGTATATTGTTACCAATATACTCCTTTTATAAGGAAGGAGGTATGTAACGGTTAGCCATGCCATGTCGAGCCTTGCAGTGCACTACTGTACTCCGCGTAACATGTTCACCAGCCACAGCTAGCCGAAACTTGCTTCGTTCCTCCATCGCCATTCTCGGTCACGTCATTGTTTATGCTTACGACACTGTTTTGCCGCCTCGGTTTATTGCCAGCCGGACCTTGGTCAATGTGACCCCGAACGGTGCACGCTTCGTCCTACGTGCTCCGGTCAGTCCCAAGCCCACCGCCACGTAAACATTGCACGAATTGATGTCACCAATTGGCACTAACCACACCAACACCCTACTACATTAATGTCTTGTCCGAGCCAGCACACTGATGCCACCACGCAAAAAACAGCCTTTCAAAGGTGACCCTCGCCATATTTATTATCTCAACAGACAACTCAACAACTCGACCTTCATGCCCTTCCTGCAACATATGCGCACGTGCACGAACCGTATATATAGAGTACCCCCGACGCCCAGTAGTTAGGTAAACTTAGGAAGGCGAGCTTGATACCCCTCCGAGAGCGAGCCGTCCTGCACTAGCTTCCGTACCTATCTACTTCGTGTTGTGTGTGTTTGTTGTGCAGTGCGTTCAACCGCGTTCCTCTGCGTCGGCTGACACGCTATCTAGTAAGATCAACCGCCATCTGTGTTGAATCTAGACTACCTGCACGGCGCGAGCTCTCTTGAATGGACTATAAATATATTGTACCGACTGGCCCGTCTGTTGAGTGGAGGCGCATCATTGACTTGGCCTCCGGCACGTCGTCTGTTATAAATATTGACGATTGGTATATAGACGACCTCTGCACCGTACCAAAGTTTGCAGGTAGCACGTCGCCGACAAGAAGAGCAGACGCTTTTTTTTCTTAAAAAAAACTGGATCGATACAGTCACATAGACCCCCTAGTGACGTCACTTTTAGGAGATACAATTTTGGGGGTGGTTCCGGGCCATACCCGTCAAGCGCTTTCCGATGACACCACTTTCGTGTTCATGCAACGCTTAGTTTGTACATTAAAGAGGGTATAAAAGGACTCCCCGAGACGGGGTGTGAGGATCTGACCGGCAAGACCGGGTTAAGGTGTAGCGTCCATTCGATTTTATGTTATGAATTTCGACTAATTAATATAGATAAATAATTAAATTAAATAACTCAAATGGTAAGATGGGTTAATTCTTTGACATTGTGTTCTAAAATGAATTTTAATCATCAAAAATCACACACACACACTCACACTAACACAAGTGTTCGCTTGGTCGCTCTCAAACAGATTAGGTGTGAGTGGAAAATGTAAAGCCCATTCCTACTAGAACATTCCATGCTGACAAAACAAGTAGGCCTTGATTAAAACATGCATTTGTAAGTTCAAAGCATGTGGAACCAAAGTGACATGACCTATTTTACCTACCAGAACTTGGAGCCAAATAGTAGTTCCTATTGGTGTTGACGACTGGAAGTCTCTCTCTGTGATAGGCGGAAGCTCTGATGAAGCCATCCCTCTTCTCGTACACATGAACTGAGGCAACAGCCCAGGTCACTTGCTTCACACATCTTTCGATGGATTTGTTTGAATGCTATAGTCAGGAACACTCATTGGCTGTGAGTAGAAGTCCATGCGATCTCCTTCAGCCATCGTATCTGTCAAAACTGGCTCATGGACATCATCCTCCCAGCGATGGGGCTCATTAGGTTTGAAGATTCAATATTGATCTCTGAAGTGTGATGCTGTCTGATGAGGTTCCGATCCTTAGCTTCTTTCTTTATCTAGTTGTTTGATTTTACATTCACAATTCTGTCTTACTGCTACTATGTTATGCTGCAGCTATGCTTTCTTTGCTCTGATCTCCAGGATCTTGTTCACTGCAAATCGCTGCAATTCACTGCAAATCTCTTCCTCGTGCTCAAAGCACAGCAGCGTTTGAAGGATGTTCTCTCCGTGTGCATATCAAGAGCCCTTCTGTGCTGCCTCCATGGTCAGTGTCAACAGTTCTTCTCTGTCTCTCTCTCTCTGTCTCTGTGTCTGTGTCTGTGTCTGTCTCTGTCTCTGTCTCTGTCTCTGTCTCTGTCTCTGTCTCTGTCTCTGTCTCTGTCTCTGTCTCTGTCTCTGTCTCTGTCTCTGTCTCTGTCTCTGTCTCTGTCTCTGTCTCTGTCTCTGTCTCTGTCTCTGTCTCTGTCTCTGTCTCTGTCTCTGTCTCTGTCTCTGTCTCTGTCTCTGTCTCTGTCTCTGTCTCTCTCTCTCTCTCTCTCTCTCTCTCTCTCTCTCTCTCTCTCTCTCTCTCTCTCTCTCTCTCTCTCTCTCTGCAGGACCAGCTGGTAAAGCACATGCTGAGACCCCCACAGCCAGTGCTGTGAGTTCATCCTGAACCAGGGTAGTAGCTCCCACAAGCCACTCTATGATGAGCTCCAGATTCCAAAGATTCTCTCCCTCCAGACCATGCTCCCTGGTCCGCAAAATGCAGGGAGTGTTAGCGGTAGTCAGCAATTTAGCATGATCTAAATTGCCACACTTCAACCTTGCCACGCCAGGTGACAGCTTGCCAGCTCTGAGTGTCCGGTATAGCTGATGGGCATGCTCAGACAGTTTAGGAAATTTCTCTCACATTGCGAGCAAGTCACCTATCTTGCTCAACAGCTTCCCTGCAGGCTCACTCAAACCTACGATGGATGTCGTGGGACCATGCAATGGCTTCACCAGAGCTCTCGGAGGCCTCTCGTTTGTGTGGAGGGCACACACCAGCCAGATCATCCTCTCCAACATCTCCACATAGGTCATCGCACCTCCGTGAAGCCAGTGGTCACTGCAGTAGAGTCACCTCCAATCGCCAGGATGGTGCTGTCTGCAGCATGCTCAAGCAGCCACTTCACAATGTACTTGGTAATCTGCTTAACGTGACCGTCAGTCCTTGTGGCAGCCTCTGTGATGAAATGACACTCTGGACACAATGGTACTTGGGGCAGCCTCTGTGATGAAATGACACTCTGGACACAATGGCACTTGGGGCAGCCTCTGTGATGAAATGACACTCTGGACACAGTGGCACTTGGGGCAGCCTCTGTGATGAAATGACACTCTGGACACAATGGCACTTGGGGCAGCCTCTGTGATGAAATGACACTCTGGACACAATGGCACTTGGGGCAGCCTCTGTGATGAAATGACACTCTGGACACAATGGCACTTGGGGCAGCCTCTGTGATGAAATGACACTCTGGACACAATGGCACTTGGGGCAGCCTCTGTGATGAAATGACACTCTGGACACAATGGCACTTGGGGCAGCCTCTGTGATGAAATGACACTCTGGACACAATGGCACTTGGGGCAGCCTCTGTGAAGAAATGACACTCTGGACACAATGGCACTTGGGGCAGCCTCTGGGGTGGAATGACACTCTGGACACAATGGCACTTGGGGCAGCCTCTGTGATGAAATGACACTCTGGACACAATGGCACTTGGGGCAGCCTCTGGGGTGGAATGGAACCGAATGCCAGTCCTTGTGGCAGCCTCTGGAGCGAAATGGTACCGACTGTCAGTCTTTGTGGCAGCTTGCGGAGCGAAATGGTCCAGACATCTATCAGGTTCTGCTGCCAGACTGTACCGATTATCCACTACGTTCACTGTTGTATCTCTTCACTATGCACCATGTATTTAGTCTGGTCCTTGTAGCCACAAAAGAACAGGCAGACGATGGTGTCCTGATTAGCCTGCCCACTACCTTCTGCAGATTAATTTCCTGCAGCCTTGTCATCACTCTGTATTGCTCTGACGATTTTGTCTTGGTAAATGGCGTGTGTCCATTTCTGTCACAATGTCATATGAATCAAATATTCTAGTAGCAAGTGCTGCAGCTGGCTTGTCCAGGTGCCTTTCGCTGTAATCCTGTTGCTAGTTAGTTAGTTATTTGGGCTTTAGGGCGCGTCGACTGCTGTGGTCATTTTGCGCCCATAACTAAGATATTCATATAAATACAATTAGAGAAAGTGTCAAGCCTCTCACTTTGAGGGCCGCTTAAGTGATGCTACTGTGTTATAGGTTTTATATGCAATGCATATCAGTGTGGAGTATATATTACCGAGAACGATACATCAGGAAGGAAGTCGATCAGTTGCCCTGGTTGAACATTGCTAGAGTTGTCAGACAGAATATCATTAAGTGAGTGCACCTGTGCAGATCCAAAGTGATGTCTACGCTCTTCAGCATAAAATGGGCACGAGATCAAAACATGGCGAACTGTCAGTAGTGCACAACATCTTGTGCACCGAGGTTTCTCGCCACCGCACAACAGATACCATGAGTGGCATAAGTATGCCCAATGCGGAGGCGGCGCAATACAACCTCTTCTTGTCTATGTTTAAGGCAGGACGAGCTCCATGGTCTCAGACGTTGTTTAATGGCTCTCAGTTTGTTCGTCTATGTCGCGTCCCACATTGCCTGCCACTTGTCTAAGAGGAAGGTGGACACCTCTCGGTAATGATCCGTGGCAGGAAGTGGCAGCGTACGAGTGCACGGCGCGCGCGCTGCTCGCTTCGCCGCAGCATCCGCCAACTCATTACCGCAAATACCCACATGGCTAGGAATCCAACACAAGAGCACCCGGCGTTTCTTGTTGTGCATATTCGTCAGACCGCTTAAAATATCACGCAAAAGGGGGTTAGACGGATAAAATGTGTTCAGGGCCAAAAGGCTGCTTAAAGAATCGGTGAAAATAACATGTCGATCTCCCTCCGACACTTCGATGTAGCATAAAGCTTTCAAAATAGCGATAAGTTCCGATGAGTACACAGATGCGTGAGTTGGGAGGGAAAACGATCGAATAACAGAGCCACAAACAAAAGCGCTGCCCACACCGTCCTCGGTTCGAGATCCATCGGTATAGGTTGTTCTCCAGCCCTGAAATGATTCAATATGTTCCAGAGCCAGTGCGCAAAACTCTTCTGGGGAAACATCTGTTTTCCTCGTTTTCGCAAGGTATGTATCCACTTCTGGTGCGATAAGCTCCCATGGGGGAGTCTGCATGCCCTCATCTCTCCGAATTCCTCGGAGGCTGAGCTGACTTTCCTGGAAAAGCTTACGCATCCGCACACCAAAAGGAGCAACACTAAAATCTCGTTCCGTTGAAAAAAGGTTTGGTAGTCGTCGCGAAAAAACATGCGAATATGCCGGGTGGTCAGGGAACTGGCGAAGTTTACAAGCATAGCGCATTCCGAGTCTTTCTCTGCGCAGACAGAGAGGCGGCTCGTGTGCCTCTACTAACATGCTAATGGTGGGCGAGGTGCGGAACGCTCCAGTTGCGATACGGATTGCGGTATGGTGAACTGTGTCCAATGTTCGTTTAGTGGATTTTCGTGCTCCATCATAAATAAAGCACGCGTAATCCAGCTTTGTTCGTATCAGCGACCGATATAGCAAAATCAGCGAGCTCCTGTCTGCTCCATAGCTGATACGCGAGACACATTTTAGGATGTTGAGGGATTTAAAACACTGATCGCGAAGTGTTTTAAGATGTTCCCTATAAGTAAGACGTGAGTCAAAAGTAACTCCAAGAAATGTCACCGTAGATTGCACATGAATCCGGTTCCCGTATAAATTAAGTGAGATATCTGCACAGTTACGCCGGCGGCAGAAGTGCATTGCGGTTGTTTTTATAGTTGAGAAACGAAATCCATTCACGGCACTCCACTCTGCAAGTTTGTTAACGGCCAATTGGAGACTTTTCGACATAGCCGTCAGCCTAGCTGTGTTGCACCATATGGCAAAATCGTCTACGAAGAGTGATCGGCCAATTCCTGGTGGAAGTGAGTCACCTATATCGTTAATCATTATTGCGAACAGTGCTACACTTAAAACCCCACCCTGTGGAACACCGTTTACCTGCAAAAATCTATTCGATAGTTGGTTGCCAACGCGTACACGGAAGTGTCGCTCGGCAAGGAAATTCTGGATGAAGGTCCCCATTTCCCCACGAATACCACATTTATGCACTTTCGTCAGAATACCTTGACGCCAAGTCGTATCATACGCTGACTCGATGTCAAAGAAGACAGCGCCGACGTGTCTTTTCTGTTTAAATGCTATACGTACAGCCGTGTCCAGGGTTAAAATGTGGTCAATAGAGCTCCTGTTCTTCCTAAAACCACACTGTGCTTTTGAGAAAAAGTTGTGCTGTTCTAAAAACCACGTTAGTCTAGTATTCATGAGCTTCTCCATTAACTTACACCCGCACGAACTAAGAGATATAGGGCGATAGTGGAGCGGTTCCAGTCCGCTTTTGCCAGGCTTCAACAGTGGGACCACAATTGCCTCTCGCCAGGCTACCGGAAATTCGCCTCGCTGCCAAAGCTTGTTGAAGATGCTTAGGAGGGTTTCGAACGCACACGGAGGGAGATTTTTTAGCATCTCGTTGTGGATGTTGTCTGGCCCTTCGGAAACACTGCGGAGCTTTGATACGGCTGATATCATTTCGGCCATTGTGAAAGGCTGGTTATAACATAGGTTATCAGTGGTGGTGAAGTCAATGGGATTCCTTTCGCAGCGGGACCTTTGGCACACTAATTGTGCGTCCCTGTTGCTACCTCGGCTACGATCACAGAGAGCGCTAGCGATTTCATTGGCTACCTCGGTGGCATTAGTGACGTCTCTATTGCCCACGCGTAGCACGGGTAGGGGAACGGATGACTGTTGACCTGCCACTCGTTTGATCCTAGACCACACTTGCCCAGTTGGGGTATGTTTGTTTATTTGGCTCACATATTCTCGCCACGATAGCTACTTCGCCGTCCGGACAGTACGTCGTGCTTGGGCCCTGGCCCTGCGGAAATTAATTATGTTTTGTGTAGTGCTGTTTTTACTGAACTTTCTGTACGCTCGCTTTCTCGCACATATGGCGTCCCCGCATTCGTCTGTCCACCAAGGGACCAGGGTACGCCGGGGGGCACCAGAAGTGCGAGGTATGCATGCTGATGCAGACTGTAGGAGCAGCGAGGTGAATTCTTCCACACATTGTGGTTGTTCCTGGCCATCCGGTAAACACGCTGCTTCAAGCTTTTCTCTGTAGGTCGTCCAGTTAGCCTTGCGAAGGTTCCATCGTGGTGGCCTCAGTCCAAGGACCGGGCCATCACGATATTCGAGCCAAACTGGGAAGTGATCACTTCCTAGAGGGTCACTGTCCACCGACCAATCAAAATATTGTATCAGCTGGGGACTCGAAATACTCAAGTCCAGGGCAGAGGTCCGTCCGGATGGCAAACTAAAGTGAGTGCTGGTACCTGTATTTAAGATACACAGGGTCTCCTCGTGTAAAAATTGTTCCAGAAGACGTCCACGACCGTTGACGTTTGTACAACCCCAAACAGTATGGTGTGCGTTAAAATCGCCCAGAATTAAAACCGGTTCAGGAAGCTGAGTACAGAGATGTTTCATCTCAGTGGATGGAAACGCAGTCCCAGGAGGTAGGTAGACGCTGCACAACGAAATCAGTCGTCGACCGAAGTGCACCCTGGCAGCAACGGCTTGGAGGGGAGTGATCAATTGTAATGGTTGCGCGGGAACACTATGATGAATGCCTAAAATTACTCCACCGTGGGGGATAGTGTTACTTGCCACTTCTTTTCGGTAGAGGGTGTAGCATTTCACCTGGATAGCAGAGTCTGGCGACAGCTTTGTTTCCTGCAAGCAGAAGGCCACCGGACAATACTTGTTGATCACCGCCTGCAGGTCATGGGCACTGCTTTTAAAGCCTCTGCAGTTCCATTGTAAAATAGACTGTATAGAGGGCTATTTTAAAAAGGGGCAAAACAAGTCAATTCATGTCGAACTGGACGGAGTCCATGGGTCGGATGACGTGCGCGCTCGCGCCCTTGGACTAACCCCGCCGGTTGGCGAGACATGCCAGGGCGAAACGCGTTTCCGGCCTGGTGCAGGCGACCAGGACTGGTCGTTCGCATGGGGAGGTGTGGGAGGTGGACCCATCACTCTCCCGGTCTCTACGTTACGACGAGAGTTGTCCTTGGGAGTTTGGGACGGTGCAAGGCAGGCTTTGGGGGACTGTCTCCCAGCGCTTGGAGACGTGTCCCTTGAACCAGTTCGGGATGTTCGGCCTGACGCCCCCATGTCGGGAGCCCCCGGGGCGGACCTCAATTGTGAGACTTGTTCGGGTCGTCGCGGGTGCGACTACCGGCAGCCGGCCGGAGGTCACGCTCGTCTCATCGGAAATGGTTGGTGGGGGTGGGGGAGTTGGGATGGTTTGGGATGGTGCAGGGATGGGCTGGGTGGGTTTGGGGTTGGTGGTGGTTGTGGCAGATAAGGACTGGATGTTGACGTGGGATTTCCCCGTGCTCTTATTCGGTTGGACGAGACTCTGCGACGTCGGTGCCACTAGTTTCATGCCCGGTGAGCTTCTGGGCACTTCCCCAGCGGGGATGGAATGTTGGGTCGGGGAGGAGATGGAGGTAGGGATTGAGGTGGTCGGGGAGGGGTTGGACTTGGATGAAGAGGGACGGGCAGGTCTCTTGACTCGCTGGACCTGGGTCCACTCGTCTCCTTGAGGTGTCCCTACGGGAACCTCAGCTGGGGACTCTCTCGTCCCTATCTGCGGAGAGGAGGAAGCTTTTTCCTCTATCGGATTGCACTCAATGCCAAAGGCATTGAGTATACAGCTCAGTATCAGGGCACTGAGCTGAGTTAGAAGATGGGATGCGCTCATGTGTGTGCGTGGTTGAACCAGAGACTGTTGTACGATGTTCGAGTTCAACTTTGCCTTTGCAGCATATGCTATTTTTGGATGAGCTTCCTCGTAAATCTCACGCGCCTCACGAAATGTTATCTTTTTTGAACTTTTTATAGCAACTATCTCCTTCTCTTTCAGGAAAATGGGGCAAGAGCGATCATAGGCAGTGTGGGGTTTTTGGTCCGGGCCGCAATTAGAACAGTGTGGATTCTGGGCTTCACACTTCTCTCGCGCATGCTCGACGGATCCACATCTTCCACACGTCTCGCGGTTTCAACAATGCTGCGATGTATGACCAAAACGGGAGCACCGGAAGCACCTCATGGGATTTGGGACAAACACACGGACCTTCACGCGCACATACCCGACAAAGATGAACTCAGGAAGATCAGTGGCGTGAAAAGTTAAGATAATGTTGTTCGTTGGTTGCATTTCTTGGCCTTTTCTAATAGAAATTCTTCGGGCCTCTACTACTCCCCAATATGACAGACCATCTACAATGTCGGCGTCCGAAACATCTCGCAAGTCGTAGCAGTTGATAACACCTTTCGAGTAGTTTTTGGTGTTGTGGGGTCGAACTTGAATGCCTACGGTGACTATTCGTCTGCTTGTTTCGTGTCGCACTGTGTATGTTATTTCGGTTGCATCCATCGCTCTCTTAGCGTCGTCAGCGGTTTTAAATTCAACTTCTAGTCCACCGTCTCTTAGCTTTTCGCACCTCAGTACAGATCCAAGTTTGTCACAGGCTTCCTTTCTCTGGAATGGAGTAAGCAAGGAGAGTTTCTTGTGTTCGTCTAGTGATTTTATAATTAAAATACGAGGCGTAGGCAGACCAGTTTCGAGGCTGGGCACTGCATGCGTCTGGCTCGGATTCCTGGTGGTAAGTCGGCTCGTCTGTCCCCTACTAGAGGTGTCAGGTAAGTTGTTTTTTGTGTTTGATGATGCCATGGAGTGTGATTGGTTTCTACTCCTCGGGCGCCCCACCACACAGGGGCCCTACGGGGGGGACGCCTGGTCCCCGCGGACGGGAGGACGCCAGGCGCCCGAGGAGCTATACGGGGCAGGCGGCGCCTTCGCCCGGCCGGGAGAGAGGGACTCACCACCCCGACCGGAATCCAGCGCCGCCCACCACTTGACCCCTGCCGGCCAGGCCGGCAGGCACTGGGCCAGGGCCCAGACCTTCGGCCTGAGGCGACATGCCGCTTGGCCCGTATGGGGCCCTACGGACCCGCCCGCCCCTCCGGGATATTAGGACCAAAGAGGCGTGTTGGTCCCCCGTCACAACTAGCACCGTGCGACGGGGGACCTCAGCCTCCAGGACTCCGTCAACCCCGGGGGGCGGGCCGAGAGGGCGCGACTACCCCGATAAAACTGAGCTGGAGGGCAGGACCGGGGAAGTTGTCCCACCTGCTCACAGTAGGGAGAGTTGGTGTTGCAGGGCCAGGTGAAGGACATGGATGTTGAGATGAGATGGGCATTGGAATGGGAGCGTATGGATGGAAGGACGAGTAAGGCACTCTTGGTCTCACCCCTCGCCGGTATGATGGTCGCCGGGTCATTGGGGCACTCAATCCCCCCCCACCACGGAAAGGTGATGCCTCGTCGGGGGGGGTAATCCTGTTGCTGCCTGGGGCTTCTCTCCCACGTATTTCAGATACACATCCGGACTTTTACAATTTTACTCGAGTCTGAATCACTTACAGTAAATATGCATATGCAAACTAAGTCGTCAAAACACATACAAACACTCGCATATGCGAATAATTATGGCACTCCGGGAATAGAAAAACCACCATTGGTGAAAACAAGTACTCCTCCAACTCACCCAACCCCTAACTGCCGCCTATCAAACAACTACACCCCCTTAAAACCCCTTAATCGACTCACTCTCACCCTTGCATGCACTGTGAGGCGTACCCTGAAGTCGGAACAGAACATCGAATACCCACGTGAGGCTCCACATCGCGCCAGCTTCAGGGTTTCATTCACCTTATTTTTAAGTTACCATTTCTTGGTACCACTTTTTCCCATTTCCCCCCACATTCTTCTAATCTATTCCTTCTCATAGCTATGTTTTCCGTGTGGTGAAGCTTCCCTATCACGTTGAAAACCATCATCACGCAATTGACTTGGGCTATTCTTGCGCAATTTGGTTGTCACTATGTAATGGTTGCATCAGAGTATAACAAGAATGACCACTATCGGCCCGGTAGAATACTAAAATAATACAGTTCTAATATCTAGCAATTTTGCAAGCAACAACTTTTTTATTTGTGACAGTACTTAGTCCCATAATTTCCCAACGTCTGTACAGGAAGCGATGCAAGCTGTTTGCATTCAGACATTATAGACATAGCGGCCCATATTTCTTATACACAATAATTTTGTCTGGTTGGAATATACCTAGTTAGAATCATGAACTGCAGAGATTGTATTTTCGCCCAGGCACAGGACTTTTACGGTGCTGCATATACGTCATGCCGCTATGCCGTTCTATAGGATACCCTTCCTCGGCCCATTTATTTTCTGCTGTTGGGGCACGTTTTACCGTTAATTCGCCATATACGTGTTGAGATGACTCGAAGTCCTGGTTGTGAAAATGTTACCCACTTTCTTGCCATGCCCTACTTGAACTTACAAATGCATTGTTGTTTGTAAAGATGCTTGCAAAGATGTTTAAATATGCATATGAAGATAAACATTCGGAGCATGAAGATGAAGCAATGAAAACAGCTCCATTTAAACCGGCATAGCGGCCGACCCATTAGACCGATCGACATGAAATCAACACAACTGTGTAGCTTTCGTTCAGCGAAGCAGGCGGGTCTTTGCTTGTTAAAGTCTATTTATGTTGCCAGCATAACATATTCTGTTAGAAAAGTGCTTTAGATTCGCTCTTACATCTCATGTGTATGAGAGCGACTAAATTAAATTTGGAGTGAGACTTTGGACGATTAAAATCCATTTTACATCAAAATGTCGAGTAATGAACCCGCCTGAACATTAGGTGTTGCAAAAGAATAGATATCTAGCTTTGCTAGATTAATTTTAAAAAAAACCGGTTCGATGCTACAACGTAGTGACCATACAGCAGAGCCATCTTCTCCTCAGGCGAGTTTCCACACTCACCGTTTATGGTTGAGAGCCGATCGCCAGTAGGCCCACATGAACGCTTACCAAAACTCCGCTGAAATGGTGAACTTCTGCACCTCAGTCGGCGAGCATAAGTACATGCCGTGGCCGTGGTTGCTGATGCAGAATGTTCTCGCCATCCTGTCCGGTACACCCACCACATCGTCAGAGGCCATACATCACCGGATCAACCGTATGGTCAGAGGAGTCATCACCAGACTCATTATGTCATCAGAGACACTGCATCATTTCGTCAGACCATGCACATCATCACATTCAGCATATCGTCAAATCTGGCACAACATCAGATACACGAATCGTAGGACACAACACACGATCTCGAAGTACCATTTCAGATCCATAAGATCCGCAAACCAAGTACCATCAGACATCACATTATCAATAGACACCATACCAACAAACCCACCATATCATGCAGGACCACTTCGCTATCATCAGAGACCTAGGAAACCGGAGAACCCACACCATCAGACCCGCCGAGTCAACGGACGATCGCCTGGTCAGACGAATATCATCGGACCCGTCGTGTTACCGGACCACCACCTGGTCAGACGAGTGTCATCGGACCAGCCATATCATTACATCATGAATATCACACCACAGCTCCATATCATGTGGACCCAATTAGGCTAATTAAGAATTGCAGGTCCTTGTCGTGGCGGATGAAACAAATTAATAGCTTTAGGCAATTAATGAACTGGAGAGAAACAGGCAACGCACATAAAAGTAACAGGAACTGGAGAGTAACAGGCAACGCACATAAAAGAGAGACAGAGAGAGAGATAGAGAGAGAGAGAGATAGAGATAGAGATAGAGATAGAGATAGAGATAGAGATAGAGATAGAGATAGAGATAGAGAGAGAGAGAGAGAGAGAGAGAGAGAGAGAGAGAGAGAGAGAGAGAGAGAGAGAGAGAGAGAGAGAGAGAGAGAGAGAGAGAGAGAGAGAGAGAGAGAGAGAGAGAGAGAGAGAGAGAGAGAGAGAGAGAGAGCCAGAGAGCCAGAGAGCCAGAGAGACAGATAGACAGATAGATATAGATAGACAGATAGACAGATAGACAGATAGACAGATAGACAGATAGACAGATAGACAGATAGACAGATAGACAGATAGACAGATAGACAGATAGACAGATAGACAGATAGACAGAGACAGATAGACAGATAGACAGAGAGACAGATAGACAGATAGACAGATAGACAGATAGACAGAGAGACAGATAGACAGAGAGACAGAGAGACAGAGAGACAGAGAGACAGAGAGACAGAGAGACAGAGAGACAGAGAGACAGAGAGACAGAGAGACAGAGAGACAGAGAGACAGAGAGACAGAGAGACAGAGAGACAGAGAGACAGAGAGACAGAGAGACAGAGAGACAGAGAGACAGAGAGAGAGAGAGAGAGAGAGAGAGAGAGAGAGAGAGAGAGAGAGAGAGAGAGAGAGAGAGAGAGAGAGAGTGAGTGCCAATAACCACAAATTCGATGGACAAGAGCCATCAATGTAAGGATAGGCAACATAGATGATACAACCAGCGAGCCCAAGACGCCCTACAGACTGGAGTCGACAGACAGAGGAAGGCTTGCACTCAGACAGGAGTTGACAGACGAGCAGCCAGACTTGTCGAGGACCGGAGCGTGGCCACTACCCAGAGAGGGCTCTGGCTGGTCCGGTGTCACCAGGGTCGCGGTATCCCAACACGACTTGGCCGAGAAACGGCACGTGGCCACTACCCAGAGGGCTCTAGCTGGTCCGGTGTCACCAGGGTCGCGGTACCCGAACACGCCTTGGCCGAGAAGCGGCACGTGGCTACTACCCAGAGAGGGCTCTAGCTGGTCCGGTGTCACCAGGGCCGCGACACCTCAACACGACTTGGCCGAGAAACGAGGCGTCGCTACCAGCTGGAGAAGACTCTGGCTAGTCCGGTGCCACTAGACTCACGCGATGCACACCGGGGAAAGTGACATGGATAATGTGCCATGCCATGGTCATGTTCGCGACGAACATAATCTGGAACATCACCATACCTAACACTGGGAATTGTATTGCTCGTGGCAAATCTAACTCGGCGCGAATTTATCGATGTCACCGTTCACGGCGGGCGCCAGCCCTACACAGTAAGGAGACAGTGGACCCCTGTGTCACCGTTCACGGCCGGCGCCAGCCCTACACAGTACGGAGACAGTGGACCGATGTGTCACCGTTCACGGCCGGCGCCAGCCCTACACAGTAAGGAGACAGTGGGCCGCTGTGTCACCGTTCACGGCCCGTGCCAGCCCAACACAGTAAGGAGACAGTGGGCCGCTGTGTCACCGTTCACGGCCGGCGCCAGCCCTACACAGTAAGGAGACAGTGGACCGATGTGTCACCGTTCACGGCCGGCGCCAGCCCTACACAGTAAGGAGACAGTGGGCCGCTGTGTCACCGTTCACGGCCGGCGCCAGCCCTACACAGTAAGGAGACAGTGGACCGATGTGTCACCGTTCACGGCCGGCGCCAGCCCTACACAGTAAGGAGACAGTGGGCCGCTGTGTCACCGTTCACGGCCGGCGCCAGCCCTACACAGTAAGGAGACAGTGGGCCGCTGTGTCACCGTTCACGGCCCGTGCCAGCCCTACACAGTAAGGAGACAGTGGGCCGCTGTGTCACCGTTCACGGCCGGCGCCAGCCCTACACAATAAGGAGACAGTGGGCCGCTGTGTCACCGTTCACGGCCCGTGCCAGCCCTACACAGTAAGGAGACAGTGGGCCGCTGTGTCACCGTTCACGGCCCGTGCCAGCCCTACACAATAAGGAGACAGTGGGCCGCTGTGTCACCGTTCACGGCCCGTGCCAGCCCTACACAATAAGGAGACAGTGGGCCGCTGTGTCACCGTTCACGGCCCGTGCCAGCCCTACACAATAAGGAGACAGTGGGCCGCTGTGTCACCGTTCACGGCCCGTGCCAGCCCTACACAATAAGGAGACAGTGGGCCGCTGTGTCACCGTTCACGGCCCGTGCCAGCCCTACACAGTACGGAGACAGTGGGCCGCTGTGTCACCGTTCACGGCCCGTGCCAGCCCTACACAGTAAGGAGACAGTGGACCGCTGTGTCACCGTTCACGGCCCGTGCCAGCCCTACACAGTACGGAGACAGTGGGCCGCTGTGTCACCGTTCACGGCCCGTGCCAGCCCTACACAGTAAGGAGACAGTGGACCGCTGTCACCGCTGTCGGGCTGGCATCCGATAGTGACACCGCTGCTCGGTGGGTATTCCGGAGGTGAGTCAGCTGTACTCACCGTCCAGAAGGTGGTGCTGTTCAAACAGGTCAGGTCAGAACTGCCAGCCTACCGCCAATGGCATCGGCTACAGGTCAGGTCAGAACTGCCAGCCTACCGCCAATGGCATCGGCTACAGGTCAGGTCAGAACTGCCAGCCTACCGCCAATGGCATCGGCTACAGGTCAGGTCAGAACTGCCAGTCTACCGCCACTGCCAGCCTACCGCCAATGGCATCGGCTACACAGTGATGTCCAGTTGCAGTTTAGTGCGCATTAGGGTGTCTCACACGAATATATAGTGGCTGCAGTTCTGAATCGGCAGCTCATGCCAATTGCTGGAGACATATCTCGCATTCCACGATTGCCGTTTCTGAGCATATGTGGTCATTGAACTTCTCCGATTCTTTACACCAAATAACCATGACGCCAAGGCCAGCTACAACTGAAGGAAGCTAAAGGTTTCGGAATTGCTGGAGTGGGACAGATCCCCTTTGGCAAGCTAGCGGGCCGAAGGCCTATTCGGGCGACCGCCAACAAATAGACAGGTGGCGAGTGCATAACGTAACTCAAATACTTTACGACATTACATAACGCATCTCACATAACTTAACGCAGCTCTTCTACCTCACAGCATTATATATCGCAATTCACATGCCTTACACTACATATCGCAACTCATATACCTCACATTACATAATGCAACTCACATACCTCAGAGCATTACATAACGCAACTGACATACCTCGCATAATATAACACATCTCCCATTCCTCACAGCATTAACAACACGTAGTCAGGACAATCGAGCTCAACCGATGGCAAAGATGAAAATAAAAACCCGGCGTCACATTTTGTTGCCCTGCCTCCACATTCCTAATGCACATGCCAATACATCACCCACATCCCACATGCTAAAGGCTAGGACGCAATGCGTTGGGTAAGGTCAAATATGTGTGGCACCAGCACAAAAAACGAAAGTCAGATAGGATGATTATCCATGAACTCGTTATAGTGAGTAATATTTATGGTATTAAAGTTGCTTACTCCACCACTTATTAGTGATTCTTGTTATTAGAATAGCAGTAAATACCGTGAAAAGGCTAGGCATCTTTTAGTCGCAAAGTACATACCGAACAAAATAATGGAACTTTTATCGTGTAAGTCAGTTTTGAATTCCATGGATATGGCAAGCATTGCATTAAAGCCTTGTGCTCTTGAACGATCCTATTTAGGCAGTTGAAATTGCAATAACTCAGTTCTGGCGCAACGTTCATGAAACAACGCTCGACACACCCTTTAGCATTGACGAGATCATCTAAGCCTAGTTGTTGGAAATGCTATCCAGACACAAGGCTAGCTAGGCTTCTTCCTTCGTACACACCCTTTAGCATTGACGAGATCATCTAAGCCTAGTTGTTGGAAATGCTATTCAGACACAAGGCTAGCTAGGCTTCTTCCTTCGTACACGCCATATTAGCCAGACCCACAATACGACATGGGATAACGCACGATACGGTTTTTGTCCTCGGTGTGCTTGCGATCCAGAAGACTGTGGACACATTCAATGTTTCACAAAGTACAAACGACAGCACGACAGTCTCCACCTGTGATGCAAATGCCAGACGGAAAAACGTTAGTACGAACCCAAGACGACGGAGACCTTCCAATGACATATGAAACGAAGCTTCAAAATAAAACTCTGAACGTTGCATGCTAAACACTTGCATGCCACGTGCCTCGAGCGCGAACAACGCTACGGAAACGAACCAAATCGCGCTCCAGCCGTGGCGGCACATACACATTACCAGCCACTTCATGGCACAGACATGCCCTCCACTAGCCTGGGCGGCCAATGCAGCGCCGGCACATGCACATTACCAGTCACTTCATGGCATAGACATGCCCTCCCCACTATGAGCGGCACCATTCTAGAATGCCACTCATTACTCTGTAGGCCAGTGACAGACACATCACCCCAGGTGTCGGATACGCCAGTCCGTGACAGACACATCACCCCAGGTGTCAGCCCAGGACACCCAGGAGTCGGATACATCAGTCCGGGACAGACATCAACCCAGGTGTCGGATACGTCAGCCTGAACCTTGAACCTTGAACCTTAGGTTCTTTTACGACGCATTCAACCGCTAGGTCATGTAGCGTCGCCAACCTCTCACGCCGATTGGTCGCGGGTGGACTCGGTAAATGCCGTCGGTTGTGAGATTCGAACCCACAATCTTGCGATCAAGAGTCCGACGCTCTATCAACTAAGCTACCGTGGCCCCCTACGTCAACCTGAGACAGACACATCAAGCCAGGTGTCGGATACATCAATCAGCCCGGAACAGACACATCAACCCAGGTGTCGGATACGTCAGCCCAGGACACCCAGGTGTCGAATACATCAGCCCGGGACAGACATCAACCCAGGTGTCGGATACGTCAGCTCGGACAGACACATCACCCCAGGTGTCAGATACGTCAGCCCAGGACAAGTTGGTCTTGGGGTAGGCAACATCACCACGCGGATCAGAACCGTCAGTCTGGGGAGTCGGCAGTACCACCCCAGGGGTGAGACTCGTCAGCCATAGGGTCGGTACATCTCCTCCAGGTAAGGACCTTCGCCATGACATAAAGTTAAAATAGTCCACCCGGCGTCGGACTGGTCCTAGCGGCTTCATCGCGACGCGTCAGAAACACCACCCCGGTCAGACTATCCACTCCGCCCCCAGATGTGTCAATCAAACTATCATTCCGGGCAGGGATTCGCACTGCTGACTGCCCAGTTGTGGCGACAGGTCGGGTCAGTCAGTTCACACGCCCCATCCCCTCCCCATCCATCTGACTGTCGCCTCCAATAATTACCCCACACACGGTAGGAAATGAAGACGCCAAAGATGGCGAAGGAACCAGGTTTTCATCCGTCGTGGAGTCAATGCTAGTCTGGCAGGAATCAATGATTTTATCAAGAGAGAGACTGCCGGCTACATCTGGTTTAGACGTCCCGTCCAAGATGTGTATTGCCACCGTCCGTCCACTGTGATGACTTCGTAGCTAAATGCCATGACAGATGCCCCCGGAGTTGTCTGCGTGCGTGAGTATTCTGCATGTTAGTGTAGGGCTGTCGGAGCATGCAAAGGCCCTCCCTCCTCGAAACACGATGGCATTAACTCGAGGAATCTCGGCTTCATGCAAATAGATCAGTGGATTCGAAGGATAAGCCAGGAACATCATCGCGTTTTTAGGACATGGAACTTCTGAGAACAAACAGATATTGCACCATGCAGGCAACGAAAAACACAAGAAAACCGAACTAAGATAGACAATGGCTCACCAGAAAAAAGATGTAACGATGTATTATTATGTAACATATAATTGAACGTATATAGACGAATAAAGGTGACAAAACGCGAACACATCATGGTCACTCCGACCAAGGTAAGACACAGGTAACATTAAACACAATTGAAATAAAAACAAAGATGACAAAAATAATGGGCAATTTCTATTTCTTAAAAAAACCTGGATGAAAATTGGTTTGACTGGGTTTCACTGTCAGGGTTGGCTGATAATGACTGAATTTCTATGGGATTAGTAGTTAGGTGGAAGTGGTAGTAGAATGGTGCATAAAGGCGCGCTCAATACAAGGCCATTTTGAGCCCATGATTAGTTACTGGATTGGCTGGGGATGGACGCCGGGTTTAACTGCAATTGGCAGAATTTGGATTAGCTCTCGGACTGGTTTGGACAAGCTAAGTTGTGCTCCTGGAACTGGTTGGAATATGATGAGATTTGGGTGGAAATAAGTGAATTTGCTCAATGCGGCTGCACACGATTATGACAGGCGCGTGACGCTATCAGTTCCGTCAAACTGGAGGCATTATAGCATGCCTGCTGAACCAATGCTGTGCAGGAACTGGGCCGGTGCTGTACAACAGCCCAGCTGGTGTTGGACAACAGCTCTGCTTTCCAAAGGAACAGAAGGGAACTTTTTTGGTGGGGCGGGGGAGAGAGAGAGACGGAGTATTTGGTATCACAAGAAGGGCTTCACTTCAGTGCATTTGCTGAAGCCAAATTGATGTCTACTTAAATGCATGATATATTTTCTCTTTTGCAAAAAGAACAGTGTATTGAAACAGTCTTTCAAAAGTGACTTTGCATAGAAAAAGGCCGTCAATTCTCGCCATTGCTTTAAACCATTATCATTTGTATGTAAATCAACACGGCTTCCACGGGAACAAAGAAGTATCCCAAAGCGATATCCTTCCAGATCGAGAATTCAACGCAACAAAGTGGCGGTTTTCTATTTTAACGACGTACATGAAAAACCTAACATACACAATATACCTTGTGTCCTGAAGGTACTTCTATATTGTGTGTACATGTCAATAGTTCCTGTTTTGCAATGTTTTGAATTATAATTGCTGAATAATGCGAGTTTGGATGAAGGAAGCGCGTCATATACTGGAATCCTTCTAAATTATATTTCACACTACACTGCGGGAACGTATATTTATAAATACATAATTTACCCCGTTTACGTGAGCAACAAAACTTGCGAATACGATGCGATTAGGACAACTTGCGAAAATGATGCTCTTGTAGACGGGCTTTTGTGTCGCAAAACATGCGAAAAGCTTAACGCAAATTTACGCTTCGGTAAGTGGAATTTTGCGATTAGCTCCAACCATGAACAAATAAGGGTACGGCTTCAAGGGTCATGACACTTCTTGAAGGTATTCTCTGCTAACATTTATGTAAATTTAAGGTAATTATGAAAAATAAACGTCTTGTTTTCAATTGTAATTGCAAACCTAGTTATGAAATACAAAAACAAGACACGTAACAGCTGGAAGCGGCGCTGAGACGTCACGGCATTAGTGCGTGGCCCCAACCGTGAGTCTTGCGATTTGTCGGAGTGTTCTAACTTGCGGATTTGTGAAAGCATCCGGGTTTTGCTGATTTGTCTCTTGGATTGCGTAGTGATCCTGATTTACCCTCTATATTTGACTATCGCACAGGCTGGAACAATGCACCATTACATAGTATGGAACCTATACTATAGAACATAGTTTGAAAACAATGCACCATTGGCTTCACGAAGAAGAAAGGGCTATGTTGTCATCGACAACGTGTCATCGGCTACGTGAATCCTTCGAATTCCAAGATTCCCTATATCTCTGCCGAACAACTTCTAACTACGTGGATCATTGATGATACCTTGTGCCTGTGTACGCCGTACGCTAGAAACAGGTGCGTCAGAAGCGCAAAAATGCGCCAAATATTCGGCAGTTTTCACCACATTGCGTCAGCCATCAAATTTTACAAATCCGATTAGGTGGCTGCCTTGCTCTTGTAAACGGGCTCCGCGATCGGAACTTTTGCGAGTCGACCGGATCGGAAATATCCGTTTACGGCTGACCTGCTCATGCAAACGGGGTAATTGACATCTTGTTGTTTTTGGTCCCGACGAGCCCTTGCTATGGTGAGTACTATTTGACTGGTTGGCCGGCTGGTCAGGGGTGGTTGGCTGGCTGATCAGGGGTGGTTGGCTGGTTGGCCGGCTGGTCAGGGGTGGTTGACTGGCTGAACAGGAGTGGTTGGCTGGTTGGCCGGCTGGTCAGGGGTGGTTGGCCGGCCGGTCACGGGTGGTTAACTGGTTGGCTGGCTGGTCAGGGGTGGTTGATTGGTTGGCCGGCTGGTCAGGGGTGGTTGACTGGTTGGTCGGCTGGTCAGGGGTGGCTGACTTGTTGGCCGGCTGGTCAGGGGTGGTTGGCTGGTTGGCTGGCTGGTCAGGGGTGGTTGACTGCTTGGCTGGCTGGTCAGGTAGTTGGTTAGTTGGTTGATGGACGGTGGTTGACTGGCCGGTTGTCAGGACGCCAGTCGGTGTGGTCTGGCAGACACGATGCGGACGCCGTAGGTGCCGAGGCATGTTCCAATAAGGCGGCCTATATGTACAGAAACAGAGCCAGCCGGTCACAACGGGAGCCGTCACAGGCGACTGGCAACAGAGCAGCCACTAGTGTAGACCGTGTAGCACGTCACTTACTGCGTGGTGTCTTCGTTAACAAACATTTGTTGCCCCCATATGGCCAGCATAGGGTCAGCAATGGCGGATTTTGTCGTCTGAAAACTGTAGGCATAGAGAGAGCGGTGTGAGTGGCGGTACCCGGCACGCGATGCGTCCGTCAGCCAGAGACGAACGCGACGCCGGCTCACGGCCAGTGCGGACGAGGGCGACAGAGAACCACGGTGTTCGGTGTAGGCGACACTTATCTGTGTTCGTGTTCGGGTGTCATGCGCATGCCGGCGGCACCGGTCACAGTCGGTGACGACACTGACCTGAGGTCGCTCAGCGGCAGGAAGTCTACCTCGAGCACGGGCCGGAGGCTGGGCAGACTGTAGGTGTTGAGCCGGCCGTTGGCCAGGTAGCACACCAGACACACGCTGTCTGAGGACCAGGGGTTGACCAGAGGTCATTTAACGCACACGCACACGTACACGTACACGCACACACACACACTAAACAAGCGATGTCTAAGAGTGGATCGGGGTTTATGGGCGCATCGCCTGCGGCGGTCATGCAGCCCTAAGAGTGGATCAGATGTCACACTTTGCACATGTTTGCACACACCGACCAGATGCACCGAGGGTAGACCAGGCGCCAGCCCCTCCTCCTCCACACAATATACACACACGCACGCACGCCATCTGAGGACTGCCAGGACAAGCGTCGCGGCCACCACCAGCAGCACACCGTATGTGTCACTCTGCCGGGAGCAGACACCAATACATCAGTGGCAATACACCCCATCGGCACGAAGCCCGACCCTCCCATGGGAGTTGACACTGCACTGCGCCGACCCTCGAAATGGTCTCTTGGACGAGCGAACTTGGAGTGTTCTGCACCGGGACGATGCTTTGACTAGATTACCTGAGTGGAGAAATGGCGGATGTTGGAGATGACTCTGTAAATGGCGTTGGCCGAGATGGTCCCTTAAGGATGCGCCAGCACTGTCATTATTGGGGGGGGTACGACGAAGAGCAAGAAGTGTTGAACAGTAACGGAGATCTTAAAGGTTTAAGTTTGGCTCATATGCACATTGGGCACATGTTTCAGATGCTCTGCACACGATCAGACTTCATGGAGACGATTTGTGACCTGACCCGATCTGTGGTCAGACCAACCTTTGAGCGAGATTATCTCAGCGCGGACGACGAATGAAGTCTCGGTGATCTGCAGCTTGCAGAGGCACGTCTGCGAAGGGGTAGCCACCAGGCGCGCCTGCTTGTCCGACACCAGTACGAGCAGCTGGCTGTCGCTGCCATCACTGACTGAGCCTGACGAGCTCATCGTCGGACGCGACGGTGTGCCTGCTGACAGCCGAGTCGGCAGCGTCAGTTGTGGCCGGCACACACGTGTCACTGGTACAGACCACGGGCAATACGTCAGTTGTGGCCGGCACACATGTGTCACTGGTACAGACCACGGGCGAACCGTCAGTTGTGGCCGGCATGCAAGTGTCACTGGTACAGACCACGGGCGAACCGTCAGTTTTGGCCGGCACACACGTGTCACTGGTACAGACCACGGGCGAACCGTCAGTTGTGGCCGGCATGCAAGTAGTGTCACTGGTACAGACCACGGGCAATACGTCAGTTGTGGCCGGCACACAAGTGTCACTGGTACAGACCACGGGCAAGCCATCAGAGACACCGGTCAGTCGCCGGAGACACAAGTCAATCGTCAGAGACACGAGTTAATCGTCAGAGACACCGGTCAATCGTCGGACACGGGTCAGCCGTCAGAGACAAGAGTTAATCGTCAGACACGGGTCAGCCGTCAGAGACAAGAGTTAATCGTCAGACACGGGTCAACCGTCAGACACGGGTCAGCCGTCAGAGGCACCGGTCAGCCGTCCTGCCGTGCGAGATAGTCGACAAGGGATAAAATGACATCTCTAGTTATCGGAAAGGTCTTCATTAAACACACCGTATGGGCATTGCTTTGTGGCCGGTATATACTACATTTGTATGGAAGCTGTGTAAGTGCACACTGTGTACGGCAAGTAACTGTAAATTACTCATTTACATCCAAGATACACCAGTGAAATACAACAGCTTCGCTAAATCATAATAGTGCTGCAGTTCTCCGCGCACACCATCAAGATAAGCCCCAATGTTGCAAGGCAACCGGTTTGTTTCATGGGGCGCTCGCATCGACACAACACGGACACTCGTTGGATTATATGATCGAGAACTATACATCTCGAATTACACTCACATATGCAGGGTAAATTTGGTATTATGACGGTGGAAATTCAAGGAAATTATTGGGAGGACGATGCAGTGCTCAAACCCATAACATCCATACGCGTTTGACGGCGTCGCCCAATATTGTTCAAGGCTAAAATCTGCACTTACTGGATAGGCTGGACAGAAAACTGAAGGCGCTTTAGACCCTCGAAAAAGATATGAAGCTCCAGCAATCATTGGCCGTCAGGATATCATATCAGATACGACGCTAACACACCATTGCTCGAACTCCCAGAATAGCCTGCACCAGGATCAAGAGCTATATGTTGCGTTCAATTCCATTTGCGCGAGAGAATATCTGTCGACTGACCAGAGGGGCATTGTGTGTGTGTGTGTGTGTGTGTGTGTGTGTGTGTGTGTGTGTGTGCGTGCGTGCGTGCGTGCGTGCGTGCGTGCGTGCGTGCGTGCGTGCGTGCGTGCGTGCGTGCGTGCGTGCGTGCGTGCGTGCGTGCGTGTGTGTGTGTGTGTGTGTGTGTGTGTGTGTGTGTGTGTGTGTGTGTGTGTGTGTGTGTGTGGAACCACGAGAAACTGACAGGAGAGTGCCTCAATTTTTATTTCACAAAGTGATTGCTGGTATTATTATATAACATTTGCTGCAATGCTAGACGTCGTACATTGGAATCTACTGAATTGCTTTGCACCTTGGGAGCCTTGGACCGTTCATTCATTTTGCTAAGTCTCTTCCCGAATCCGTTGAATAGGAAGCCTCACAGCCAGAGAGTCTGAACAGTCAATGTCAATACATGGCAGCTGTTGCGACATGAAGGTCTGCTACAGAGGGAGGGAATAGTGGCGACACTCACGTGATCGCTCCTTGTTGGTGTCGCGCCAAGTGTCGAAAGGAGGCTGGATGCGCGCGCCGCCACTGTCCAGTAGACCAATGCACTGCATCACACCGCTCAGACGAAAAATGGAGCCTGCAACACATACCACACACACGACGTCATGATCCGGAAGGAAAATGGCGCCTGCAGCACAAACAACATATATACAGCCGGCACCACACCACTAGCACCAATCCGCACGCCCTGAAGCGACACGGTTGAAGCTGGCGGGTGTGCGGGGAGGAGAGATTCGGCCTTTCGAGATCTCGAACATTAACGACCCATTTTTTCTCGTGGAAAATGAAGTTCGGTTCCTTGAATTCGATCTAGTCTATCTTTACAACAGAAAATTGCCAAAATTTGGCAGATGAAGACGAGATACAGAAGGGGGAAACCACTAATGTTTTCATTTGTTCCTTGTCTGGATTTATCGACAGATGTTCTTAATAGGCCCATATGCTGCATGAAGTTCCCATATGACATGCATTTACAAAATTTCCCAACTATCATCTTCAACGTCCGCCATCGACATGGATTTAACTGAACTACACCAGGTAAATTTCATGGAGATTGTGGGTGGGGTGGGGTGGGGTGGGGGTGGGGGAAAGATTTGTCGAATGAGTGGAACGTGCAGGCATGCCTCCTAGAGGATCTGTTTGAACGCACCACTAACCATGCAATTATTCCATGTACTGTTTATACTCTATTTCGCGATTTTGCGATGTCATAAATGGTCATATGATCATCGAAAGGCAAACCTCAAATGTCTCTAAAATTGACCACCTAGGTTCTCATTCAACCTTCAATACCGAATGACAAACAAGACAGGTGTATATGTATTAAGTTAACCGCCGTGAACTTTGCCAGTCCAACATGATGCTGATGTCTCCATAACACCTCTCTGAATGTCTTAATGTTTGCGCCTTTCTAGAACGTGAATTTGATATATCCACCTTCAAATTACACCAAAAAAACGCAAATCCTGCATGTACGAATCCATGTTTTGACACTAAAAACTGAAATCCAGGAGCAGATAGCACACTACAGCAATTTTTTGGCCAACATTTTCCTCCGTCGAACGAGGAGGAAGCAGTCACGATCACAGCGACGGAACGCCTCAGCGAAGGTGGTGAGCGACCCTTCTTTTCCCTTGGACTTGGCCCTCAGGCTCCTCCAGTGGAGCTCTCCCTTGGCTGCTGCAGGAGAGCGTTTTGGAAGCACGTCTTCGCAAAGGCTGACGGCTTCAGTCAAGAAGTCATCACCAGCATCTACAAACCCTGGAACACCAGGTACTAGGCGACTTAGTTGCATCACTGTCTTTGTCTGACTCGATAATCTGTCCTCCATTTGTGCCAGCAGGTCATCTAGAAGAAGGTACGTACAGGAAGCGCGGAACTGAGTATCTACGTCCTGTGCAGGATAATTACTCCTTATTGTTTGCTTCTCTATTGTTCTTGGCGTAATCAAGGTGTCGTCATTGAACGCTTCCTTTTGAAGTATCCGTGCCTGGCAGGGCATGAAACCCGGTCTCAGCCTGCTCTCTCTCTTCACCTGTAGGCTGTGTTTAGTTGCTGTGATGACGTCCACTCCGCCAGCTAGATCTTGGTCCACTTTCTGTAACTTTACAGACAGTGGGTGAGTGACACTGAGGTAGTCGACGGTGCTCAACAGAGACACCACGAAGGTAGTGTTTTTGAGTGACCTTAGCAGTGCCACAGCCTTCGCTGAGCCCACGCCATCAGTCCACTTGGATATTTGTTCGAGGGTGAGCGCCACCGCTGGCAGTAGCTCCATGAACACCTCCAGCGCCTCATGTCTCTCAACACACCGGGTTTCGCACAGCTTCTGCATTTGCGTGCGCTTACCATCCGGCCATTTAAATTTGAAGGCCGCTGGAAACACCACGTTGCGCTTTTGTATGCTGGATATGTACTCCACTACACTCTTGACGACACCATCCATGTTTCTTACTCGTCAGGCGTCAGACGTGATGTTAATGCGGACATCGGGGGATCTCCAGTAAAGAAAGAAAACAGTAGATGCCATTGAATAACTCTGAAATATGCGCTCGCGACAAGCGCGCCTGGATGCTCACTAGTGTGTGTGCAAATAATATAGTTATACTTTATGAGGGTCTGTCTTCATAAAATGTGATGCGAAGTACAAGTGTTAAAGTTAGCTTGCCTTCAGACGTCAATTTCATTGCCACTTACAGTGATATATTGCGCATATTGTTACTTTGCGTATTGTTTTCTGAAACTATTTTTTTTATCTTCATCCACCATATATGGCGGGCCGCAGGCGGCGTCGCCAGCGACCCGCGGCCGACCGCCGCCATTCATGATATGGCGGGGCGCGGACCCATTCCCTGAACGTCAATGGCCCCAATGCCAAAGTTACGGGCAGATTTTCATATTTGAAACGATAGGCGATGTGTCTGGCATGATTTCCGCCACCATTGGAGTTGAGGGCGACAGGTTCCCTCGGTATTGTTCAAGAACATTACGCTTATGGCGTTGAATGGAAGAATGCATCAACAACCGTCAATTTCTCCTCCACAATTTTGGCGTGACAGAGCCGATGTTGCTTGGCGTTGATCAAGACTAGAACTTTCTTTTTCGTTGTAACGCCTCGGCGGCCCTACGGATCCTATGGGCAGCAAATGTCAGCGCTTGACGTGCATCGAGCCATGTCAGAACTTCAATAACGCCTGAAAGCTTCACGTCAAAAGGTGACAAATGACGGGGTTATATCTATAATATCTATAAAAGTAATCGAGTATGGCATCAGAAGGCAGCTGATTTTATGCCAATTTATTTCAGACCATTGGATACTAATTCGCTAATGTAGAACATCTGATACACAATTTAAACGAATACAATGCCATAATTTGTAACACAAGTCCTGGAATTTAGTGCAAAAGTTACAGGGCTACAACATCATGGACGTTACGCAATATGTAAAAATGTAGCACGTTCGATTTTGCTTTAGTTAAGAACATTGAAAATTGTCAGCGCATCACACATAAGATGTATGACGCGTTTTATTACAAGAAGTTGAGTGGCCAATTGTTCCCATTTCACATTGAGGGCAAAGGGACATGGTGAAATGATTTGATAATAAAACGAACTACACATCACAAAAGAGTTTGTTTCAATGTTGTTCAAATTTGACCAATGGTAATTACTTGCACCTCCTCTAGAAAATACAATATAGCATTAATCATGGAAAGCCCACTCTGGTGGTGTTCCTTCACAAACCCACCACCAGAGCGGCGCCACGGGTATTATGTCCGCTCGTGACGCCTGACGTTTCAGTAGACGGTACGCGGAGACCAGCGCTAGATTGAGAGTGACTTACACAGTGCACGTACGTGGCCATTGGATTCTCATTAAGGAGGACTGAGGTCGCCTATTTTGCTTCCGAGTTCATGACCGCGGCTCCGTCGTAGCCCTGACCAACACAACAATTCTTGTCCAGACCGAGTTCATCCATTATTTCAACTATTTTCCGCCCCAGCAGCCTTTCCATCTCCTTCGGCTCAATCACCTCCCCGGCCTTTAGCTTGGAGAAGTCAAGATCATAGATTTCGTCGTGGACGTCGTAGAATCCAAGAAAGTGTTCATGGACTTCCGCGCTGCCACTGACGTGGGGCTCAAAGATGCTCACCTGCTCATGGGCAGATTCGTCAGTGGTTTCGTCAGCCAGTATGTTAAAGCATGGCCTAGCGGCGCCTGGTTTGATATCCTCAACGATCCTTTCCTTTATCATGGTGACCACATACGTGATCACTTCATTTTGTAGGTGTGGGCTCGTGTACAAGGCATTAGATACACTTGAACCGAGGTGTTGACGCAGGTCTTCGTCTGCTTGGGCTCTGTAACGCAGCAGATTGCGCTCATTCACCGTTGTTTCTGCCATATTAACCTGACCAGAATCTCTGTGACCCCGAAGAGGGATATTTTGCTTGCCGTACATCGTTGTGGCCTCGATGATCGGTAGAAGCCTAGCTCTCGTCTTCTCTTCCTCCTTGGCAGCCACTACATCAACCTGATGCCTGAGGTACTTAATTCTCATTTGCATGACGTCTCGAAACAGCATCGCCGCTTGTACTGACTCGTGATATTGAGTGGAGGCGTGCACGTCGAGCGGTCCATCTTTCCTAGTCAGTTTGTTGTACTTGGTAGCAGGTTTGGAGACCAACATGCCTGGAACCTACTGGCAACTGGTTGCACCACTACTCCTACGCCGAACAAGACGCAAAAACGACAGAAGACACAAGATCTTGTCGACGAGTATGCAAGCCACGGATGTCTTTTAAGATGGCTGGAAGAGAGACGCCTCACCTCTTCTTTTTTGCTTTTGACGTGCACAGATGAGGGCCATGCGAAGCCGTGGGGTGGTTTCCACGGGTGCTCCATAAGAAACAACCTTTCTTCGTCACGGATTCTTCATGTGAACTCCAATGTCATAAGACTTCTGGATGAGCGGAGGAGAGTTTGTGTGTCGGACAAATCACCACACGCTGGACCAGCTACCGGCAACGTCGTTGTCCACCACCGCTGGAGCAGGCGTCATCTTCCTCACCATTGAGGTGTCTGCCGCCTCATCTGGGAGGGCTGTAGTCTCTATCACTGTTGGGGCGGTCGTAGTCACTGGGATGGATGCCGCCGTTGGGTCAGCCGCGAGGTTGGCCGCTTCCGCTGGGGTGGCTCCTGCCGCTGAGGTGGTTGCTGCCGCTGAGGTGGTTGCTGCCGCTGAGGTGACTGCTGCCGCTGAGGTGACTGCTGCCGCTGAGGTGGCTGCTGCCGCTGAGGTGGTTGCTGCCGCTGAGGTGGCCGCTGCCGCTGAGGTGGCTGCTGCCGCTGAGGTGGCTGCTGCCGCTGAGGTGACTGCTGCCGCTGAGGTGGCTGCTGCCGCTGAGGTGGCTGCTGCTGCTGAGGTGGCCGTTGCAGCTGAAGTGGCCGTTGCAGCAAGGGCGGTCATCATGGCTGCTGGTGCGTCCGTCTCCTCTGGGGGGAGGGGGGCGTGGCCGTTGGAGCGGCCGCTGCCGCTGAGGTGGCCGTGGCCACTTAGGCGTCAGTCACCACTGGGGCGGCCGTCGCCTTTGGGGCGGCTGTCACCGACCGCAGGAGCGGCTCGGCTAGGACGCACATCGCCTCTGGGGCGCCCGCCACGGCTGGGACAGACCCCAACACAGGAACGGCTGTCACCGTTGGGGCGGGCGTGGCCGCTGGGGCGTCCGTGGCCGCTAGAACGTCCGTCGCCTGTGGGGCGACCCTCGCCACAGGAGCGGCCGTCGCCTTTGAGGCGACGGCCGCTAACCTAGTCTAACCTATTTCCAAGATTTTTCAAAGCTGCATTTTCCGATAAAAACCCTGACAACCCATACCCGTTGCTTGCTTGACGGAGGTGAAATGTGTGCAAAACTTGCTTCGTGAATACCTTAACACGCGCACTGGAGGGGGGGGGGGGGCGAAATCCGCCCACCCCTCCGGTTTTTCGTAAATACCTGCAGATTTTAACGGTCGATATAAGCGATTTTCTGCGTACCTGCTTAGAAATGAACGGCACGTCGTTTAAAGCAAGAAAAATGGAAATCGGCCGATTTTTTTCTTCTTCAAGTTAGGGGCCGTTAAGGTCAAACAAATTTCAAGCGCCAGACCACAAAAATCGGCGCTGATGCGCTTCCCGTATATTCGCAAAAGGGAAGTGTTCTTGACAACACTAGCGACTTGTTTGATGTATATTGATATGCTATATAGTTTCAAGGTCATGTTAGGTCACCGAGGTCAAGTCAGGTCAAGTTAATGACAGGTTAATGGAACCAAACTTGATCAACTGGAATGTTGTCATAAATGCACTACTGTTTGTCATTTGTACTGTTTGTCATTGCATTTCCATACTATATTCATGTACTTCACTCCTTTCTTGCACGAAGCCGATTGCTCCGAGCTGCCCGACGGAGCAGTCGGGCGGGCGGCCCGGTTCCGGTAACTGGAACAGGTAACTGACCTAATAAAGTGGTGCTATATAGGTGACCTGAGGTCAAATGTTTGGTCTAGCATCTGCATTGCATCATTAGTAATGTCCAAAACATCATTGATGCCCATTTTGGAGCATTTAAACACAATCACAGCGATCCATAACGATGACAAGCCAATCCATGCAAAACCAGAACATTTTGCAAATTTGACCTCATTTGACCTTGAAGATATTGACCTAAGGTCATCAAATTTGCACACAATAGAGTTCACTATCGTACCCATCCACCCTGCGAATTTCGTTCCTCCAGCTTTACTAGGAGCCGAGATCTTAGGGGGGGGGGTGGCGGAATCCGCCCCCCTCCAGTGCGCGTAATTTTCAGAGGCCCTCCAGGGCGCGTGTTAAAGCACAATAATACAGCAAAAACTACCTTCGACAGAAAACAGAAGCTGGGCAGTCTTCAACGTAAAACGGTCGACAATATTTAAACAAAAAAAGCGTAGAGGAGTGGCAGGAATGGATGAAGCAGTTATTCCTTGTCTTTTTATGATGCATCCGTGTTAACAAAACGCTTCTGGGGTTCCTGCACGGTTGTTACTCACACCACCTGCTTCAACTACTTGCCACCACGTGGTAGGTATGTATGTCTTCAACACATAATCGACAGCTATACAACAATATACAACATAAGACAACACATATTCAACACATAATCGCGCCAGCTCTTTTTGCCTTGCTGACGCGTTTAGCACGCTTACTTTTGGAGCCCCGTAGTAATATAGTGCGGATAGGTTTCCTTGGCATTCATGTGAGTTGTGTTTTTATCAAGCCAATTTTTAACATGGGTCATTTCCATGTCAAGATACTTCTGTCATCAAGAGGACTCAGGGTCCCTCTCTGCCTCGCGGGCATGGGACCTATCCATGGGCCTGGGAATACTTCGCTTCGCACTGGTTCGCCTTCTTCGCCCGTCAGGGGCCCTTTTTTCGGCTTGGGCCATGCTGTCAGCCCAGGGACCTTTCATACCGGTTTGGGGTCCCTCCGTCGGACCTGGGCCCTTCCAACGATCCTGGGCCCCTATTTCGACCTAGAAACCCTTCACCTAGCACAGGGCCCTCATCATCTGTCCGTCGGCACTTTCCATTGAATTAGGGCCCTCTTCATCGACCCGGACCTTCTCCTTCAGCCCGGGGCCCCTTTCGTCAGTCCAGGGGCCCTTCTTGTCCGTCCAGGGGCCCTTCACGTCGGCCCAGGGGTTCTTCAATTCGGTCCATGAACCCTGGACGTCAGTCTAGGAGCCCTTCACGTTGGCCCAGGGGCCCTTCTCGTCGGTCCAGGGGCCCTTCACGTCGGACAAGATACCCTTCATGTTGGTACAGGGACCCGTCACGTCGGCCCAGTGGGGCCTTGCGGGCCCCCTGCGCCTACGTCTTGAGGGGACCTGCGGACCCATCGGAATCTCAGGGGGAGGCTGCCGCCCCCTTCACCCCCCCCCAATTTGACTACGCCTCTGAACATAACCGAACATACCTAGGTATCCAAACCTTGCCATGGATTCGCCCCTCGTCATGTTAGGACTTTTGTTTTGCACGATATGTAAACATACAATAGCTAGAAAAGGTCACCAAGTTCCAGGTTTACAATGCAAATGGTTCGACATGGCGAGCGAAATAAAAACTGTAGGAGGGAGTCCTTCCCACCCACACGACACCCTTCAGGAGTCCGGAGGGAAGGATTGCTTTCGGAGTCTATCCCAACCGCAGGAATTGGGATTAAGGGGAAATTGAACGTGCAACACACCAACACATTGCATTACATCGTTCAAAGGGAAAACACTATCTACAACCAGCAGCGACACAGACCCAGTGCATTCCGCTATTCACAGATCGCCTGGACGTCTCAACACACAGCCATTCATTAAGAACCGCGCGACACGGACACTATCTGAAACACGAAGTACAACGACGCCCGAGATAAATGATAGCCGCCCACGAATCTAATTTGAGTTGCATGAGCAGCCTTGACAGAGCAAAAGATTAGCTGCCGCCGCAGTGTGGACTGAGGTGGTCCGATATGCAGTCCGTGGGAACGGGACAGGTCTGCGTCTACGGAAGTCCGTGGGCAGGGCAGTTCCATGGGAGGGAAGACACTGTCCGCCAGCAGGGGAGGGGTCCGTGGACAGTAGAAAGGTCCACAGGCAGGGGATGGAACGGCTGGCAGTCCGAGGACAGATGTACACGGGAAGGGAGGACATCCTCACGCTGGGAAGAGAAAGCTGTAAGCAGGGGAGAGGTTTCAGGACAGGAACAGCTCCACGTGAAGGGGGCTGTATGAAGGGAGATCCGTGAGCAAGGTAACAGCCCACGGATAGGGAGAGTTTCAAGGACACGGGTGACAGCCGACGGATAGTTCACATATGCAGAGATGTCCAAGGGACGGATTTCGTTGGAGAGGTGGAATGGCCAGAGTGGAGACAATGCTGGCGAAGAGCACGTGACCATGTCACAGCAACAACCAAGACACTGACCAGTGGGGGCGACGCCGACGCCGTGTGTGCTCCTGTCGCCGCCGCGCGGCATCGCCGCCTGCACAATTAGCGTGCTGCCGAGCGACGTGCCCACCAGCAGGCACGGCAGCGTGGAAGATTCTGCCGCACACGCCGCATGGTCAGACGGCTGTCGATGGGAACGCGACACACATGGTCAGAACAGTGTGGAATGGACTGCGACACAGCACATACACACGAAGACCCACCGCTGGGCAAATGTAAACCATACACCCACTGACGACACTGCTGCCAGCAAGGAGTGGCCATCTGGTCGTGACAATACCGGATTTTTTTATGAACGTGTCGGCGAACTGCAGGCAGACGATCGCCTCCGACGTGACGTTCTCCAGACTGCTGAGGCTGCTGCTGCGTGACGCGGCGTCCAACCGCTCTGCACAACAGGACTGTGTCAAGCCATGGTGACGTCACCACCGGTCGACGCCGCCAGTCATCCGCCGCCAGTGCAGGCGCCGAACGTGCTAAGCTAGCAGTGACACAATGTTCAGAGATAGGCAGATATTCGCATTGTGACAACCGTTCTGGGATCATGCATCAGACTAAGCACGCAACGTTGTCTTGATACGGCGGAACAAAAATATTACTGCTTGATTATTGGGCGGTTTGCGACGCACTTTATGCAAGATCACGGCTAATGGCGCCGCCCATACTGTTTCGCCTGTGGGCCGCGGTATTGGGAAATGTCCCGAGTGGTGCACTCGGCCACTGCCGGCCGCGAGCGAAAGTATGAGACACTTTATCGTAAATAGGGAACACAATGACATTTAGTGCATCTAAAGGTACTGGGTATGAGTTGTACCCACTCCAATACTGTATTTACAATGGCTGGGTAGTTAAATTAGCAACACACATCCGATGCAGGTGACACCGAACTAGCACAGCTCTTCACTGGGGCCAACATACAGGGCCATCGCAGAACGTCGACAGAAAAACGATGCTGCCAGGGGGCTCGACTGCACTGCAGCAGCCTTCAGACAACAGTCAGACGATGAACGCAAACCACCTCTGCATGTCGGATGCGCCCTCGCGGCACAGCTCCTCTGAACCGGATCCGTGCTGTCAATGTGGGTATAGTGTTGTTCCGGTGCTCTGCAGGGTGGTGCTGACGAACTCGGTCCTGTTGTACTGCCACTCTCGAGCTGTAGCAGCGCCCTGGGCCCATGGACGCATTGCGAATCTGGACCCAGGACTCGGCTATAAATCTTGGCCGACAATCCAGCTGTCAATCTGGATCGAGAACCCTGCTGTCAATCTTGGCCGATAATCCTGCTGTCAATCTGGGCCGATCACCGTGCTGACAATCTGGGCCGAGAACCCTGCTGTTAACCTGGGCTGAGAATCTTGCTGGCAATCTGGGTGCACGACCCGATGTTCCAATCTGAGTGCAGGAGGCGCGGTTCGGCTGCCGGCTCTGGTTTCAGTAACCGACCTGCCCATCTGGCTCAGGCATCGGCACTGAGTCTGGGACGAGGGCTAGGCGGGTCGCGGCGCCGACAGCGGCGTGTTCGCCGAGTCACCGGCTCGGGCCCCGATGGCCGTGCCGAAATCTGCAGTCGAGCCGCTAGCCGCCTAGCCTGCATACCGCCAGCGCTCTACAGCTCACCAGCCATTTGTCAAGCGGCCGCGCCGCCGCCCCAAAAAATCAATATCCGATCTGGCGACGGCTTGAGCGCAGGAGACAAACGAGCGGCTACGTCAGCTCGGGGCTGGCGCGCACCGTGTCGCCAGATGGGCTCCCGCCGCGGCTGGCATCGATCGCGCCGCGTGTGGCAGGCGATTTGGATACGCTGCCACCCAGACGGTCGCCGTCGCCGACTGCGTGATCGCACCGGCCACAGTGTGGATTGTGTGCATGGTAGCGTTGTCTGTCAGGGGAGGCGTGTCCCCGCGGCGACGACAAGGGTGTCGAGTCACGGTAGGGTATCGAGTCACGGTAGGGTATCGAGTCACCAAAGAGAAGATCCCCAGGCTATCCAACTTACCCTACTGACCGGGGTAAGTCGAGGGTTTGACGCCAGCTGTGGTAAGTAATCGGAAGGGTGCAAGGCGGTTGCACCTCAGGCGAGGGATCAGCAGCCGTGGCCGTGAGCTGACACTGACACGGACACTGACATCATAGCTCGCGTGACTGGATGGCTGATAGGTTGTGATAGGCCGACACCGACCACACTGGCGAGTCGACAGCTCACGGTGTACGCCCATGGGCCCCTTGGACCCGCCACCGTCAAGGCTCAGTGAACATTCAAACATACCGCCGCAAGGATGAACTTTACGTACATTTACGGCAGGAGGCACCAGGCCAAGTCGAATTTGAAACCGCTTGAGCCCCACCATGAGATTGGTGAAGTTCCATTCATATTGTTCGGTGATTTGTCAGTCCATTGGCCGGTTTGTGAACACAGACTGTGGTGATGTGACTGGACCACAAGTTACCTAGCCGCCTCAGGCCAGGATCGCATAATTCCATGGCGACAGCAACGTGGAGACAGCACCCCTTCGCTGGCTGCCACCTTTAGCACAGCAGACGGACGTTCACAGTAGCCATTAACGTGTCTTACACCATAGCTTGGTGCGCGAGCAAAAGTCTGCCGGATACATAACCGGCCATGTGGAAGTTCTGGTAAACTTGTGATTTGATTGACTTATATCCGTGGAATGGCTCAGTTAGACGTTTCCAGGTCCATCTACTCAAGTTCCACCAGTTTCTAGCTAACTTTCAAAACCCAGACTTCGCTGGAAGTTGTGCCCGACGGTTTCAGAGGCGATCGGACCACACGTGGAGGCGCTGCGTCGCTGCGTCACATTCGTGCGTGGTCGTGCAGTCAGCTGGTGCCGTGCGCCGCTAGTGTCCAGGGGCGGCGGCGACGGCAGCCGCTCCGTGTTGGCCGGCCGGCCGGCGCACACCACACTACACCGATATGTGCACTGTACACGCCACAACAGCCAGTGAGAGGGTACACCGCTACGCGCCAGTGCACTACCGTCGGGACACAGTGAAGTCGGGCCGGCGGCCGGCGGCGCGACAAACAGACAGTAATACCGAAACTCCTGCACTGCCGGGCGCGCCACAGCCGCCGCGCGGGCCCCACGGCGACGGCCGGCTCGGCTGGCTGCTCCAACACACTGTGCGCCTTCACCAGGCAGCGGCCTGTACCTTGCGAGCGGGAGCGGCGCACGTCCGGCGGCCGGGGTGACGCGCTGCCGCCCGCCGGCTTCGTACCCGTCGGCGACAGGCACAGGCCGTTTATCTGCCGCACGGGCCATGCGTTACACGACGATGAGACAGGGACCATGCAGGGGTCAGGTGGCATATATGTGATTTAGAGCAAAATTACGAGTCAATCCTGTTATGACTCATATATCCCATTTGAAGGCCTTCCAACTTTTTTCTCGCCGCTCCTTGAATTCCGAAACTTCGTGACTTTTACTAAATTCTGTTGGATATATTATGGCAAAAAAGTTTTGGTTGATTAGAGACTCAAGACAGATATTTGGAGGGCATGTCAGGCTAACTTTAAAAAAAAAAGTTCCATGAGCTTTCGAAGCCAGTTAGACATCTAAACGTCATGTGCAAAAATACTAGTTTCCAGCCAACACCGTTTATGCAGAACACATGTTGTACATTTTGCGTTACTACATACGTGCATAAATGGCAGAGGCGGCACCAGGCTAGGGAAACAGGATATCCGTGGTAGCTGGTGGCGGTGGTCGTAACGTTACGACGCACTCAGCAGCTGATGCCATATGGCGTCGCCTGCCTCTCACCCTGGCAGGACGGGCGGGCGCCACGGGGAATCGAACCCCGTACCCCTGGCTTACCAGACGCTTACGTTAACCACCGAGCTACCGGCACCCGGTTTGTCGCAGCTTCAAAATTGTTCATAAAGCGAGCTCCTGGCACACCATCACATTGTTGATTTCTTTGAAATTCCTGAAAATAATTTTCTGCACGGGCAGTTCAATGTCAGCTTTGGAGGGGGAGACATCAGCCTTAAGTATATTCAAGTAAAGGACATGGTTCGTAGTAATTACAGTACGCCAGCTTGGCTGACCTTTAGGTTTCAGAACGAGTGCAGTTTTACGTATGTTTTAGGCACTGACTGATACACAAGACGTGGGCAGGGGCGGATCCAGAGAAAAGCAATAGGGGCAGCTACCATGCATTTTTGTGTACCTAGCGTCACCTATGATATGAATGTATTTTGTGGAACAGCATTTGGTACAATACCACCAAAATACTTGCTTATGAGGACAAATTGAGTTAATTATAAAGCGACTTCTTGCTGGCCAAGTGTCTCCCCAAGTTCGGTTACCCTGGATATGCTTATGATTTTAAGTGAGCTTCACAATTAAGTTAGTTAGTTATTTGGACTTACGGGCACATCGACTGCGTTGGTCATACAGCGCCCATGAGCTTCACAATTAAAAGGAGTACTAATCTGGAGCCGATTGGAGATAATTAGAGCCGAACGTGAGGCTAGGTTCAAGAGCTATAGTAAAAAGTGACATTACTTCACCATTGTTTTTGCCCCTACAATCACCGTCTTCAAAATGTTAAAGTTTTGCTTTTATTAAAACAAAAATTATTTAGCGATACAAGCTTTCCAAACATAATTGATAAAAAGATGTTCCATTGGTTATAGAGATCTCAGGAGGCGGTGGGCATAAGCTCCGGCTCCTCCTCCTCCAACTTGGTATTGGAATGACTTAATGCCTTATACAATAGGGTAAAACGAGACGATTGTAGGCACGCGTATGGCGAGAATACCACGTAGAATAAGACCCAATTAATTCGGAAGGACCTCGACCAAGTCATTGTAACTTGAACTAGGATGGGGTCCAATTAAACTGAATGTATTATACGACAACTAAATGGAGCTCAATGTTCGGGCGGGAAGCAGGCCAAAGGGTGTTGCATAGTTACATGATACACGGGTGCAAACACCAAAATGATGCCACACCATACGCCCACAGCGATAACGAAGACACGCCCCATGCAGTCCTAATGAGTATTGACAGAATGGAAAAACACCATTCCACCGGTGACTTACCGATAATAACAACATAGAACAACAGAGGTGACCATCGCAGCGACTACATCAGCGTCACTTGTTCCAAAGGGAAACCAAACGCAAAAACAAGCCAGAAAATTAGAATCTTTGACTCACAGCCTCATACACCTTGGAAGAAACGGTGGAGTATAAAATATCCGTGCTCTGATCGGAATGTTCACAGCACATTTTCGCTCTTACAAGATTAATGCTATTGCTACTAAGATGCGTTACATTATTATGATATCTATTATTCTTATTTTTCATTCATATTTTCCCTTACGTTATTTGTCACTGTGATGTATTCTAGCATAATGAAAGCCACCACCTAGTATAGAGATCATGGACATCACTGTGTCCATTTTATATGCCAGTTCGGTAATACATACATCTTCTTAATCATTGTTTTAAACCTTATGCTATGGGGTAAAGCTATTCAGATTGATGGACTTGCGACCAAAAAGACTCATCATTAACGACTTCATCAGTCATTCCATGTTCCCATGTTATTGCAGTTCTACAGATCGTATCTCATAATTATCAACGGCGATATGGAACCCGACTGTCTCAAACGCTGCCTGAGTTTTAGTACCAGTCAATCGAGCCATAGTGGATTTATTCCGGACCGCTAGCACAATAAAGCGATCACCCACGGGGTTCGAGCTATCACCCGTCAGACCCAGCTGATTCATCACGAGTAAGTGCCATTAACACGGCAGCGCAATGTACAGACTGTGTCGGGGCTGTCACAGTCCTACCACACGTGGAGAAACTCACGGAAGGAGACGCTGGGCAGACACAGAACATGCAGCACAATGTACAGACTGTGTCGGGGCCGTCACAGTCCTACCACACGTGGAGAAACTCACCAAAGGAGACGCTGGGCAGACACAGAACATGCAGCACAATGTACAGACTGTGTCGGGGCCGTCACAGTCCTACCACACGTGGAGAAACTCACCGAAGGAGACGCTGGGCAAACACAGAACATGCAGCACAATGTACAGACTGTGTCGGGGCCGTCACAGTCATACCACACGTGGAGAAACTCACCGAAGGAGACGCTGGGCAGACACCGAACATGCAGCACAATGTACAGACTGTGTCGGGGCCGTCACAGTCCTACCACACGTGGAGAAACTCACCAAAGGAGACGCTGGGCAGACACAGAACATGCAGCACAATGTACAGACTGTGTCGGGGCCGTCACAGTCCTACCACACGTGGAGAAACTCACCGAAGGAGACGCTGGGCAGACACAGAACATGCAGCGCAATGTACAGACTGTGTCGGGGCCGTCACAGTCCTACCACACGTGGAGAAACGCACCGAAGGAGACGCTGGGCAGACACAGAACATGCAGCACAATGTACAGACTGTGTCGGGGCCGTCACAGTCATACCACACGTGGAGAAACTCACCGAAGGAGACGCTGGGCAGACACCGAACATGCAGCACAATGTACAGACTGTGTCGGGGCCGTCACAGTCCTACCACACGTGGAGAAACTCACCGAAGGAGACGCTCGGCAGACACAGAACATGCAGCACAATGTACAGACTGTGTCGGGGCCGTCACAGTCCTACCACACGTGGAGAAACTCACCGAAGGGGACGCTCGGCAGACACAGAACATGCAGCACAATGTAAGCTGCGCTATAGGAATATGCATGATTAAACGGTGCTGGGAAAGGAATTTTTATGTCGAGTTTCGAAAAACGCCGTATTTTTTTTTTAAAGAACGAGATGGCAAAATTCCTTCTCCAGGCTCCAGCACAAGGTTAGCAAGGTATTTCTCATGTCGTTGTTTGTTTAAATTCAATGGCTGGAATATACAATCCACCTGTCATTGCACTGCGTTGGGCTGTTAATTAAAAAGTCATTAAATATACAACGAGCATGCAGGAATGAAGGATATATCGCGAAATGTAATTCAATCACTAATATAATTTAATCGCTTTACTGGAGGATGCAGAGCGAGAGTGCAGGATAACATTGTTTCCACTGTTATTCTGCAACCTAGAATAGGCAATTTAACATGCAAGGGTATTTTGAAGGTATGTGAATAATCGATACGACTCCGAGAGCATTGGCATTGCCAGGGGATGCCGGCGAAATGCAGTACTACAGACTGGAGCGGCCTCTAGATAGCGCAACGGCGAGATAACAGCCGTCACCGTCTGACGGCTGGTCCGGCCGCGGCCGCCCAGCCTGTCCACACGGCCACCGGACGGCTGACCCGGCCGCGGCCGCCCAGCCTGTCCACACGGCCACCGGACGGCTGATCCGGCCGCGGCCGCCCAGCCTGTCCACACGGCCACCGGACGGCTGACCCGGCCGCGGCAGCCCAGCCTGTCCACACGGCCACCGGATGGCTGGTCCGGCCGCGGCCGCCCAGCCTGTCCACACGGCCACCGGACGGCTGACCCGGCCGCGGCCGCCCAGCCTGTCCACACGGCCACCGGACGGCTGGTCCGGCCGCGGCCGCCCAGCCTGTCCACACGGCCACCGGACGGCTGACCCGGCCGCGGCAGCCCAGCCTGTCCACACGGCCACCGGATGGCTGGTCCGGCCGCGGCCGCCCAGCCTGTCCACACGGCCACCGGACGGCTGGTCCGGCCGCGGCCGCCCAGCCTGTCCACACGGCCACCGGACGGCTGGTCCGGCCGCGGCCGCCCAGCCTGTCCACACGGCCACCGGACGGCTGACCCGGCCGCGGCCGCCCAGCCTGTCCACACGGCCACCGGACGGCTGGTCCGGCCGCGGCCGCCCAGCCTGTCCACACGGCCACCGGACGGCTGACCCGGCCGCGGCAGCCCAGCCTGTCCACACGGCCACCGGATGGCTGGTCCGGCCGCGGCCGCCCAGCCTGTCCACACGGCCACCGGACGGCTGGTCCGGCCGCGGCCGCCCAGCCTGTCCACACGGCCACCGGACGGCTGACCCGGCCGCGGCCGCCCAGCCTGTCCACACGGCCACCGGACGGCTGGTCCGACCGCGGCAGCCCAGCCTGTCCACACGGCCACCGGACGGCTGACCCGGCCGCGGCCGCCCAGCCTGTCCACACGGCCACCGGACGGCTGACCCGGCCGCGGCAGCCCAGCCTGTCCACACGGCCACCGGATGGCTTATTCGGCATCACGTATTTATTGTAGTCTATTGAAGACGACATTCAGCGCGCCTCACGTACTGATAACTTATTTCTCAGCGGCGGGTCGAGTGGATCGAGGTGGCGTCCACGTGACTGTAGCCACCGACCCGTCAGCACAGGAGATAGGTCACCACATTCAACATGGGGCACCGCTAACACAGACCACCACATAGGCACTGATAACACAGACCACCACACCGAACACAGGTAACAATGACAGCGACCACCATATGGAACACAGCCACTAGTAGCACAGACCACCACACAGAACAAAGGCACTTCTAACACAAACCAACATAGAGAACATAGGCTCGGATAACACAGTCCAACACATAGAACACCGCGCATCGATAATACATCGGTAAGACCACAGACAGCCACAAAAAAAACACCCACACCACGTCTAGCATACATGCCATGACACAGAGCATCGCAAAGCTGACGTCTCACAGACAATGATACAGACTAACAGACAGCACAGCACAGAAGCTGTCAATGACAGTGAGACAGAGCAAACAATAAACACCACACTGATCATTGCTCACAGCATCGACTGCACTGCTCCGGACAAATGCCGCCACCAGTCAGGCGGAGATTCGGCCGGCACTCCAGGAGACGATCAAACCAAGCGGCCGTCCATAAACGAAATATTACCTGTTGAGGAGTGGATCCACTCTGCACCATGGTATGTAACATGACCGGTGAGTGGGTACCATGGCCTAGGATTCCGGCCTTGGTCTGGAAAGGCAATTGATTGACAGTTCCTGGCCCGAACCTCACCTGCTCAGGAGTAGACCAAGGGAAGAGACCCAGGAGTTCAGCCTGGGTCTGGACAGGTAATTAGTTGACGGTTTGTGGCCCGAGTCCCAGCTGTCCAGAGTCTGCGGGTGGGTCAGGGAGATGGCACACAGAACACCAAGCCTGGCTCCAGGGACATGACCAACGAGCAGTCCCTGATTGAGCCTCACCTGTTCAGAGTCCGGGGAGAGGCCCAAGTCGGCATCATCGGTGCGCTGTTTGGGAGAGCGTGGCGCGCGCTGGTACGGGTCGGACGGGCCGTATAGGTGGGCCGTGCCGAGGTTCAGCAGACACGTCTTCTGCACCGTATCCACGATCACCAGGCCGCTCTCGTTGCCGTAGGCCATCCTTAGCACAGGCCGGGCCGGGATATCATTGGGGCTGCCATACCACTTAGTCACCGGTCATCCAGCCACCAGGCACTCACATACCGGACAAATACAAATATCTTATTACAGCAATACCCATGTGTAACATAGCACAACATTAATTTATTTTCATAATGGCCGTATCATAGCAGTATCTAGAAAACCTAACCTGTATTCCATTGGAACAAGGAAGGACTATGTATTTCAATAAGAAAAATATCTGACGTCATCAGATCATGGGGATTGAACTTAAGCTTGTATTCAATTTCTGATCAGCTCCATGAGCTTTTATTGAGATTGTGACCTGTCAAAACACCTTATTCTGACTTTTCGATTCCCTTTTGCTGAAACTTGCCAAATTAATTATACTACACCGAAAATATTTCGCGTTCAATCTAAAATAAGTTACTTTTGTGTACGATCGGGAGCATGGCCGATATGGGCATCATATCCCACAGATGGGCATGTGATCCACATATCACGGTGGTGGCGCGGTAAGGTGCGTAGGGGGTCACATAGATAACATATGGCAGAGTGATCTCACCACAAAATGGCGGTTTTATCTACATTACAACAGATAGTGAATATTGATTGAAACAACACACAATTCATAGAACATGAGGTGGTGTAGAAAACTGCATTTAATATCAGAGGTCGCATGAGATAGGTGTTACACGAACTTGGGTGGTTGTGCGCTGAGACTAACTGCGCACGTTAATTACGGATAATGCGACCATAGTAGTTGGCATTTTCAGACAGCATGTACAGACAGCATTCTCTTTCCATCAAGGGATACAATTTGATGGCAGACCTTAGCGCCTTCAGTAAACGTGCTTCCTGGACCGATCGGGTAATGTGCCAGTCACACCACAAATAGCGCACTGTATGACTGTATGAATGTATAACTGTATGACTGTATAACAATTGAGCCTTGTCGTTCAGGTAGTCCTCATAATATTAAACAACAACTTTAGCCTGCAATATCTGGCCATCCAATGGTCACTGGAGGATATTACACAAGCCACTGTGTGTTACAGCTAGAAGCACCATCACGTGCACTTTTCCGTATGCAGTGGCAACAAATGTTCACTTGCATGTTATACAAAATAGGCTTCATGGATGTTTGCAAAGTTTAATTTGTTTGCATCCGTTCGAGAAATAGTCCAGTTTTTTTTTCTAAGCCTGAGAATATTTGGACAATGTGAGTTATCAACAATTCACCTACCGCAGACGTACAATGTGAACGCAAGGAAAACGACAATGCAATAGAAACTCCAGTTGATATTACGGACATATTCGATACATGTATAACGGCTCCTTGCGAGTTGTCCAATTGCAAACTTTTGCCCGCGCATTGCACAGTGAACGAGAAATGTTCTAACACTTGCTACCAACCACCAAGTCTGTAAAAATCCTCGTCGGTGTCCATTCGGATTGGAACGAAACCAGTCATACCTTTGAATCACTGACACGTGCTAAATCGCGCCTCTACCCTCATACAGTTAATCAGTCTGGCAAAGTCAGTGAGAACGACACATGTGAAATAACGATACAAAATAGCTTTACGTTTTCGTCGCGATCACTAGATCGACCTGAGCGGCCAATCTACGATTACTATTTGCCCTCTCCCCCTTCCTTTCGAAATCGGCTAGATCCGCTGGTGCTATCGCCCCGTTCCTCTCCAGTCAGAACATTTCTAAATCAGAGCTCTGTTATCGCGCAGCTTCCTGTATTGATAGTGGGTTGATGGTCAAGGTAAAGCGTTAGCTCACAGCCCACATGTGAAACTATTGGCGATACTTTCCCCGATCTATGAGAGAAGACGGTGAGAGGGTTGGGTTTTTCAGAGGCATTTGTCTATACAGACGCCCACTCTATATTAGGTTTACTCAGTCTATGGGCATGACTGGCTGATCCTGTGGGTCTACTCACAGCCTACACGGTAAGCTGTTGGTGAGGGCTTACTTCCAGTCACAATCCATGTGGAGGATGAATGGGTCGGAATGATTCACATTCTATACCAGGTAATTGATGGATTGATGGTGCGCGTTTACCCAGAGCCTGCATGGGGGATTAGTGATGCTCACACATTGATGGTCCACTCACAGGCCGTAGGCCGAGTTGATGGCGAGGCTGGTGATGGGTGCCGGCACCTGACCACTGATGCATGGTGTGATACACACCATCTCCGCCTGGTAGCCGGGGGCACGCCGGACAGCTCCGCTCCGGCACCGCACCGGCAGGGTCAGCTCCGCCTGAGCACACGGGTCACCAGTCAGTAGGTGCAGGTCACAGGTTAGAGGCCATAGTGCCACACCAGTAGGGTCAGCTCCGCCTGAGGACACGGGTCACCAGTCAGTAGGTGCAGGTCACAGGTTAGAGGCCATAGTGCCACACCGGCAGGGTCAGCTCCGCCTGAGGACACGGGTCACCAGTCAGTAGGTGCAGGTCACAGGTTAGAGGCCATAGTGCCACACCGGCAGGGTCAGCTCCGCCTGAGCACACGGGTCACCAGTCAGTAGGTCCAGGTCACAGGTTAGAGGCCATAGTGCCACACCAGTAGGGTCAGCTCCGCCTGAGCACACGGGTCACCAGTCAGTAGGTGCAGGTCACAGGTCAGAGGCCATAGTGCCACACCAGTAGGGTCAGCTCCGCCTGAGCACACGGGTCACCAGTCAGTAGGTGCAGGTCACAGGTTAGAGGCCATAGTGCCACACCAGTAGGGTCAGCTCCGCCTGAGGACACGGGTCACCAGTCAGTAGGTGCAGGTCACAGGTTAGAGGCCATAGTGCCACACCAGTAGGGTCAGCTCCGCCTGAGCACACGGGTCACCAGTCAGTAGTTGCAGGTCACAGGTTAGAGGCCATAGTGCCACACCGGCAGGGTCAGCTCCGCCTGAGCACACGGGTCACCAGTCAGTAGGTGCAGGTCACAGGTTAGAGGCCATAGTGCCACACCGGCAGGGTCAGCTCCGCCTGAGGACACGGGTCACCAGTCAGTAGGTGCAGGTCACAGGTTAGAGGCCATAGTGCCACACCAGTAGGGTCAGCTCCGCCTGAGGACACGGGTCACCAGTCAGTAGGTGCAGGTCACAGGTTAGAGGCCATAGTGCCACACCAGTAGGGTCAGCTCTGCCTGAGGACACGGGTCACCAGTTAGTAGGTGCAGGTCACAGGTTAGAGGCCATAGTGCCACACCGGCAGGGTCAGCTCCGCCTGAGGACACGGGTCACCAGTCAGTAGGTGCAGGTCACAGGTTAGAGGCCATAGTGCCACACCAGTAGGGTCAGCTCCGCCTGAGGACACGGGTCACCAGTCAGTAGGTGCAGGTCACAGGTCAGAGGCCATAGTGCCACACCAGTAGGGTCAGCTCCGCCTGAGGACACGGGTCACCAGTCAGTAGGTGCAGGTCACAGGTTAGAGGCCATAGTGCCACACCGGCAGGGTCAGCTCCGCCTGAGGACACGGGTCACCAGTCAGTAGGTGCAGGTCACAGGTTAGAGGCCATAGTGCCACACCAGTAGGGTCAGCTCCGCCTGAGGACACGGGTCACCAGTCAGTAGGTGCAGGTCACAGGTCAGAGGCCATAGTGCCACACCAGTAGGGTCAGCTCCGCCTGAGGATACGGGTCACCAGTCAGTAGGTGCAGGTCACAGGTCAGAGGCCGTGACGCCGCACCGGCAGGGTCAGCTCTCCCTGAGGACACCCAATGCTTAGAAGATCTACTGATATCTGGAAATGTTCAGAAGATCTATTGATAGCTAGATGTGTTCAGAAGATCTACTCAGAGGAGGGAAATGTTCACAAGACTAACTTTCGGAACCGAATGTTCAGAAGATCTACTCTCGGCCCTGAATGTTCAGATATCTACTCTCAATTCTGATTGTTCAGAAGATCTACTCAGTGGAGAAAATGTTCACAAGATCTACTCTTTATTATGATTTCCAAGAAGCATAAGTTCAGCTAGCTACCGCTAGGTAGCAGCACGGTCTAGGTATTATCGCAGCGGATAGGAAATGGATGTCATGAGATTGAACGTTGAAGCGTAGGTAAGACTAGTTCTCGCTAGATGGCAGGATGATGACATTGAATAGGCGCTCGTTGTGTACCGGCGTTGTTAGCCTTCCGGAGCCCCGCAAATGGCCGCCGTCCAGTTGGAAACTGATATGCGATGCAGTGGCGGATGGAGAGAAAGAACACACGTTGATACCTATTTGTATCAGATTTCACGGTTAGCTTAAAATGTTCATTGCGCTGTGATACTCTTGCAAATATTTGCGTTTTATCAGCCTGCAATATATCGGCTGGTAATCCCATGGCAACGCCATTGACCAGCTGTCTGGGGGAGGGAGGAAGAAATCGCAGCATCTGTGGCGCGCCAAAGTTGCTGCCCGTCGCGAGTCTGCAGGTGAGTGTTTTCTCCGCGGCCTGCGACGCTGCCAGAGCGGCGGACGGGATCGTCACGCGCGTGCGGTGTCGACAGCATTACAATCGCCATGCTCAAGATAACTTTCTGTTATATGACCACACCTACTGCATGTCATTAATAGTAGCATTGTAAACTGTGACCTTCCGCCATCATGGAAAGCCACTACAATATTGCCGATCGATCAAGGTGGCGACGACATTGAACAGTGCAACTACCGATCAATATCGATATTGTCGGTCGTGGCTAAGCTCTGTGAGCGCGTAGTACGCACACAACTGATGCAATATTTATCTAGTCAGCATATTCTATGCCCGCAGCAGTATGGTTTCCGCCCTGGTCTATCTACAGAGGCGGCAGTGCTTGATGCCGTAATATATGAGACTAGCAATGTTGACAAAGGTATGATGACGTCCCTAATTGCCACAAACACCTCAAAAGCATTTGACAGCGTCGAGCACGGCCTCCTCCTGGAGAAGCTAGGGCACGGCATCGACATCCAGTGGTTCTACGCATGACTTAGCAATCGCGTGGAGTATGTCGAGCATTCTAAGGCCATACCGGTGACTCATTGGGTGGTACATACTGGGCCCTGTGCTCATCCTTCTATTCACCAACGCCATGCCATATCACATGTCATTTGATAAGATTGCCATGCACGCAGATGACACTCAGTTTTTGGATGTCGGTGTGATGTGAAATCGCTCTGCACTGAAGCAACAGATCGAAACCACCCTGACCTCGGCAATAAATTGGTCTGGACAAAATAGGCTAAAAATAAACCCCTCAAAGACGGAAATTATTATTCTGAAATTACGGTGTCAAAAGATTGATGACCATTGCTCCGCATACTTTAGAAACTCAGAAATAAAACCGCCACATTGCTTTACATTTTGGGTGTCACACTGGATTATTTAATTTCCTGGGAGCAGCACATTGCGACCATCATGCGCCGTTGTTATGCGACGTACTTTGGCTAGGCATGCATGGGACATGCACTTGAACATTTCTTACCTTATATCGCATTTTTATTTACCAGTGATGTGCTATCGAGAGACGCGTTCATACGAATACCTGACAGGGTCCCAATCTTGATTTCCCGCGGTGTCGAGAATAGCCCTTTTTATCTTGGCATGTCGCTTTTATCTTACAATACAACATCACATATGTCATCGTGAGAAAACGTCTGCAGACTTTCAAACCTGTGAAAATGTATTTTAGCTTGATGATAAGCATGAAACACGTAAGCATGAAACAAATCGATGTAACGCTAGTGCCTAGGAATATGAACAAAGGCCACAGAAAACGAACTATACAAGTTTACAAACAATGTTATCATACTTATCATTTCTCTACCCCCCCGCCCCCCGGTGAATCCTCCATCTATCCAGGTCTAGGATACCTATATCCACTTCTTCTTCGCTCTTTTCTCTCTTCCTCCACCTCTACCTCTGTCACTTTGTCCTATAAATCCGGCATCCTCATCAATATCAGTATCGACATATCCAATTACCTTCATATGGTGGTTTCTCAGGCAACATGTAAGAAATGTTGTGAACTCACACGCATTCATTCAACGTTCACTCCCACAACACCCTAACTACAGTTCCCTCAAAACGTACATGAGGTAAATTAAGTGTGGAAGACGACGTTCTGAATAATTTGCTGTTTTATATTATCGGTAATTTATTGTGAGATCTTGGGTAAGCGATAAATACAGGCATAGACAACGCTTCATTATCAGGAATTCGTATGATTCCCAGGTCAGTTTGTTTATCATCACGCCAAGTCTTTGCTGAAGAAGAGGGAGAATATGGACATGTCGGAAACTAACGGACATAAATTTACACTGGAACGTCTCCAACGCTGACGCGACCGCATTGCAACAAAATCAGATTTCTTGGGATTAATCGTTAAGCTGTTTTCAGCAAACCAAGTCTCGGGGACTGCAAATGCATATTCGACGCGCATTTTGAACTGTTACTTCATCAGATGATCTACAGCGAATTAACTGAAAATCTCCAGTGTGCATAATGAACTTGGTTCCTAATACATGTGCTGGGTTTCTAATACATGCATGTGCATTCGCGAAGATTAAAAGCAAATTTGGTCCCAATCCGGGCGCACTGAAAAAAACATGGGCGAAACCAGGCGCGCACCCAGGATTTTTTCCATGGGGGGGGGCCCGGACCGAAAAGGGCACTTGGCCGGCTCCGAAAGGGCACTTGACCGGCTCCAAAAGGGCACTTTGCGGCCCGGGGCACATTGGAAGGTTTGCTGACCGGGGGGGGGGCGTGAATTTTCCATGGGACGCGTTATATGTTATAGCACCGAACCCTTGTATTTACAATAATATTTCCAAAAACATGCAGCCTGCATGCATTATGTCGTGAGATGAAGGTTGCCCGCTTACCTTTGATGTAAAAGTACGCAGGATGTGGATTTCTGGAAAGGATGATAACAGCTGACACGAAGGCGATGGTCCTGAAGGCAGGTGACATGTACACAAACATGTAACACAATACAAATAGCGACGAAAGCTTCAGGGCACAGGGCAGGGCATAGGGCAGGACAAAGGGCGGAGCAGAGTTCACGGTACAGCACAAGGCACAGGGCAGGGTACAGGGCACTTTTAGATCAAAAGGGCACCTAATTGGGACAGGCATATGACAGGAAAGGGCACAGGGGAATGTCATTTTTAGGCCAAAAGGGCAGTTTTTGGCCCAAAGGGCACCTTTGGCACAGGCGGGGCACATAAGGCAGGTGATTTTTGGGCTAAATTTGGGACATTCCGGCCAAGAGGGCACTTTTCGGTCAAAAGGGCACTTTTGGCCAAAAGGGCACTTTGGTCTCATGGGGGGGGCCCTGCCCCCCTCCGGTGCGCCTATGGGCGAAACTTGCTACATAGAACGAGTATGAAGGACATAGTTATTGGATCGCCAGAAAATATTTGACTCAGAGGATATGTCATATAATGCGAAGACGATGGAACAGTTATTCGAGAACAGCTATCCTAGAACGAAGAGTAAAATAGATTCCCCATACGAGAGGAACATGCTATGCGAAGTAACTCTGCTCTTTTAGGTGGGCGACGACCATATCGGACCGCCTTTCCGAACTGTCCCGGGAAGAATAACCCATGCATGACCAATGGACAAGTTTCATGTCGGGACAGGCCGTATTTTTTTTTTTTTCAAGTTCCACTAGTTATTTTATATTTTAAAGTGGATGGTGGCATTCATTTATTTCTGAAAAAATATATACATTACTTACATAATTCAAAGAAGCACCTCAGTATGCCACGCCTCGTGATTGGTCCAAATGTTTGTGACGTCACATCTGTAGAGCTCAGCGATGCTTGACGCCGCCCATTACATCTTCCATTTGGGAAGCTGCCAGTTCCAAATAGTCGCCAGTTCGAAATAATCACGACAGTTTTACCTTGGATCACATCCGAACGCCAGGGGCAAATGGATCGTAGAAAACGACGCTATCATTCTTGTTTGTGCCGATGTATACAAATGCAACTGCAAGTAAGCCAGAAACAATGTTGATCGGCCTCCCGACGGCCGACAAGATGAGGACGATGTCGAGCGATTCTGCACGCCGAGACAGTCCGCTGATCTCTGCTAGTGGCCCCGCTTGCTGTGACGAACATTTCTATCTATATGTACCACTGGTAGACAGGGGTACCAGTATTTTGATAGGCGTGGGCACGCCTAATTATGGGGGGGGGTGGGGGTGGAGGGGGGGGGGGGGGGGGGGAGACTGGAACCAGAGTATTTTCCTCAGAAGCGTAAACATTGACTCCAACATTGAAACATTGTTTTTCACATGAAGGCTTAGCTTCAAAACGGTAATTTTATCTTCCATTTTGGTGAAAACTCCCACAAAATAGAAGTATACTTTTTACAAAGATGGGAACTGTGACTTGTTAGTATCCATCTCGTCGGAAACATGGATGTCCACAGCCCTTTCATATTAGCATTAAGTGAAGATAATTGACATCTAGCTGACTGCAGCATGCTGAAGATTTCAAGACATTTGTCAAATTTGTGCTATGTACTTCTTGAATTCTTGGAATTTCTTTTTCCAGCGCAATGTTCATGAATGTGGTCAAGATGATGTGGTTACTCGTTTTCTCTGCAAATCCATACTTTTCAGTTGGTTGGCAAAACAACACCAAAAGTGGGCTTGGAAATGGATAGTATAGCAAACAAATAATGCAAACAAAGACAAGTGTAGCATAGCCTAACCTAACATAACCCAACCTCCCATGGAAAAAAAATTCGAAAAAATGCACAAAATTCAAGCAATTTTTTGCTCCAAAAAAGAACTCGAAAAACCAAACCTAGTGTAATATGGCATACACTTTCTTTAATTATTGTTCTTATCAAGATAAAACACCTAACCAAACCTGACATAGCCAAACCTAACCACTTCGCTTCATGCAGATAAAATGTATGCAAAATTTGTCCCGTGAATACCTGCAGGTAGCTGATCATGTCTGCCTACACTGACGGATAATTGATTGCATGAACTGCTGCACATGCACAATGTATAAATGTAGCTTACGTAGCACAATGTAGCTTACACCCTGCAAGTAAGCTAATTACAATTCCACAATATGCCTGGCATTCCATGTAACGATAAACCTGAAAAAATGTGTACCTTGTCTAAAATCCATAGAGCATAGCAAAATCATCCCTGCAATTTGTCATTTGATAGCAGTCCATTTTTGCAATATCTCCATGGACATCATCAATATATTGCAGTAATTGGAGAAGGAATCTTATCCACTCTGTTCCATCATGTCAGACTTTGGTGTCTGTTGTTGGGCCGCCGCCGGGCCTGTCACGATTGCAAAGGAGGCCCCCAGGATTCCGCAACAAGGAGGCCCCCAGGATTGCAAAGGAGGCCCCCAGGATTGCAAAGGAGGCCCCAGTGCAAGGCCAGGATTGCAAAGGAGGCCCCCAGGATTGCAAAGGAGGCCCCCAGGATTGCAAAGGAGGCCCCACCGGATTGCAAAGGAGGCCCCCAAGATTGCAAAGGAGGCCCCAGGATTGCAAAGGAGGCCCCCATGATTACAAAGGAGGACTCCAGGATTGCAAAGGAGGCCCTCAGGATTGCAAAGGAGGACACCAGGATTGCAAAGGAGGCCTCAGGATTGCAAAGGAGGCCCCATGATTACAAAGGAGGACTCCAGGATTGCAAAGGAGGCACCAGGATTGCAAAGGAGGCCCCCAGGATTACAAAGGAGGACTCCAGGATTGCAAAAGAGACCCCCAGGATTGCAAAAGGAGGCCTCCAGGATTGCAAAGGAGGCCCCAGGATTGCACAGGAGGCCCCTAGGATTGTAAAGGAGGCCCTCAGAATTGCGAAGGAAGCCCACAGGATGTGAAGGAGGCCCCCAGGATTTCAAAGGAGACCCCATGATTGCAAAGGAGGCCCCCAGGATTACAAAGGAGGCCCCCAGGATTGCAAAGGAGGCCCTCAGGATTGCAAAGGAGGCCCCCAGGATTGCAAAGGACGCCCCAATACGGGAAGGGAGACCTCAGAAAATGAGAGAAGGCCCTAAGACGGAAGAGAAACCAGTGGATATGAGATGAGGTTTCGGAGACGTAAAAGCAGTCCCCGAAACGGGTAAGGTTCCACCAAGATAGAAAAGGATAATCCAGAAAAGTGGCAGGAAGCACCTAATTCGGAAGAGGACGATATAAGATTGGAAAGAGACCCTATGATGCACGAGGAAGCCCCTAAAATAGGAGAGAATGGCTATTAGATAAGAGGGATGGCTCCCAGGCGAGAAAGAAGGCTTCAAGACGGGTAAGAAGGTCCCCAGGAAATGACAAGGTAACTGAGATAGGAAAGGTTGCGTGTAATTTGGAAGAGGAGCCACCTAAGAGAGAACAGGAGTCCACCAGGAGATAAGAGGCCAACCTTAAAATGGGAAAAGATAGAATCAAAACGCGGAACAGGAGGCCCGAAGACGTGAGAGGAGGCCCCTAATTTGAAAAAGAAAGCCTCAAAAAGAAAAAGGAGGCCCCTGCCGGACTCGAGAGGAGTCCCTCGAGATGGAGTAGGAGGTCTCCAGGGCCCAATGAGGCCCCGACGACCGGAAGGAATTCCCAGGAAATGAGAGAAGGCCCTTAAAATGGGAGTGGTAGGTAGCAGGTATGGAAGGAGGCGAGGTTTCCAAAATTGAAGATCCCCTCAAGACGGGTAAGCTTTGCGAGGACAAAGGAGGAGGCCCACGAGGCGTGGCAGGAAGCCCCTAATTTGGCAGAGGATGCCCCTGGAACATGAGAGGAAGTCCCATGCCATGTTAAAGGGGCCCCAGGATGTGGGAGGAGGTCCTCCAAAACGGGAGAGGAGGACCATTGAATATGGAGGAGGGTAGGACGGACGAGAAGACGTCCAAAACCGGTAAAGAAGCTCCAGGAAATGAGACGAGACCCCTAAGACGCGAGAGGAGGTCTATAATTTTCTAGAAGCATCTGAAATGGCAGGAGTCGTGCCGGGGTACTTGAAAATCACGACATGGGCCCAAAAAGATCCGGCCGGGGCCCCTGAAAATCTCGCTGAGCCTATGGGTACCAAAAATTCACGCCCGGATCATGAAAATCACGCTAGGGGCACGATAAGTCGTACCGTTCCCCAACAGTATCATTTGGACACAAATGAAGCCGGGGCAACGAAAAACAATCCGGACATGGATAATCACTCTTGGCCCCAACAATGACACCAAAAGCATCCAAAACGTATTGGACACCCACAAAGTGTCGAGGTCGCTAAAACTCGCGCTAGGGATCCAAGCAAATGACGTCGGGACACAAAAGATTACATTGGACTAAAAAAAGTCGCGTCGCAGCCTTCGAAAATCTCACTGGGAACCAAAAAAGTCGCGCCTGGACCCCAAAGGTTGCTGCTGCCCCAAAAATCAATTATCAACCGGAATGTCACTCTGCGCACAAAAAAATCGGGTCAAAGTCCCCGCAAAACCCGTTGGGCACTGGAAAAAAAACGTGTCAGGGCACCGAAACAAATCGCAACTGGAGACCGAAGAATCGTACCAGGACACAAAAATATCACATAAGGACCTATATAAAAAATAGAACTCCTTCGGTGGCCGCAGTGACATATCAAAGGGGCAAATGGCCCCTCCCTCCTAAGAGGGATATGCTCCCAAGAATCGAGCCGAGGCCCCCAAAAGTCGCGCTGGGACCACACAAATTCGCGTCGGTCCACCAGAATTCGCGTAGGGGCTCAAAGTAAATACGTCGGGCCCCAGAAAACTCGCTCCGAGGTACGAAAATCTGCAACAGGAACCGCCAAGATCGCGTTGGGGTCACAGCTAAGTACAACGCGCCCCGCAAACTCGAACCGGTCCCACCAAATTTCGCGCTCGGACCCACAATTCGGTAGTACCAAAAATTTCTCGCTCGGACCCATCGGTAGTACCAAAATTTGGTCTGGGCATAAAAAATTAACGTCGGGCTGCCAACAATTGGCGTCTATGGCCCCACATAGGCACCGTGTGACCCCCAAAGTCCCATCGGTATCCGAAAAATAAAGCCGGAGCCCTCCAAAATCAGGAGGGATTGCAAAAAAGTCCGGGTCAGGACAATGGTTCTGGAGCACCGAACATGTCATCAGATGCCTTGACAAATCGCGTACGGCATCGAAAAACATACCGGAGCTCGAAGAAAATCGAGGTGAGATACAAAAACATGGCACCAGGGACTCGAAAAATCAGGGCGGGATTCGGAAGTTAAAGAAAATTCAGAAGAGATCCACAAGAATCGCGTTGAGCCCAGATAACTGGCGTTGGGTCCCGGAACCACGCGCCTGGGCGCGATAAGTCGCGCTAGGACCCAGCAAAAATAGCACCGAAACCTCAAAGTCGTACTGGGGCCCCACAAATGTGCGTCAGAAGCCCCAAATAAACATAGCGGGACCCTAAGAGCACAACGGGGACCGAAAATGCGACTGGCCCTTCAAAGCGCAGTCTCGTAAAAAGCGGCAGGGTCCGAAAACATGCGTTGTAGCCATAACTACATATATATACCGGGAACACTAAAAAAAAAAAAACAAAAAACACCGGAAGCTCGCAAGGCACATAGGGGCCATATGACCGCACAAGGGCCTGAAAAGAGGCTGGGGCCGCAAAAAGCAAGATGATCCCAAAACGAACAAAAATACCGGGCACTAAGTAAACACATCGAGATCTTTGAAAGTGCCCCGACAACTAAAAAAAAAATATTCGGTGCGCAAAAAACAACAAAACCCTAAAACGAGCAGGGGTTTCGAAAATGCGTTCGACCTCTAACAAAAATGAATTGGAGCCTTAAGACACATCCGTAGACGAAGAAATACGAAACGGGTCCAAAGAAGTACCTCAGGCAGGGCTTCGGTTCGGTAGCCAAACTGGAAGCATGTTTAATCAAAGATATGAGGTGCATCAAAGCTCAGCGGGTATCCGCATTTCTTCACCATAAAATATGGTAAGAGGGGAACTAATGATCGAATTTGATTAATCGAATTTTCGCAGCGAACGCCCATACGAAGCATTTTATCACGTCAGATATGGCGCAGGTTTATCATGTGGCAGCAATTAACAAAGCGTAGGAGGCCCAGCAGAATCCGTAGCATCGCACGAAGTGTGGCGAATGCGCCGAATGCGCAAGATGGGTGTGCACGTGCACTAACGTTGGCGTCGTGGCGACCGGGCACTATGAACTGGAATGTCTGAAATTGGAAAATTTTACATTTTAAAGTGATTTGTGCAGGTGTAATTTCAGCAGTGCGAGGTGACTTGTCAAGGAATACCAAAAGAATACATTTGAACAGGTTGTGGGAGCTAGGGTTGAAATCCGACGAATCAGAAACGATAGTGGTAGATTAGGCCCCTCCACAGGATAATTCAGTTGATCACTAATTATTTTATTTAAAAAGTTCCCCTTTGACAAAATAGTGGTCGAAATCGGAAGACTATATTCAGTAGTTGGACCCCCTCCAAATACGTTTGCCCCTCCCCTTCACGCAAATATGGGTGCGTCACTGGTCTCCCAATAATTTTCAGAACTTACGCTCATGGAGCAAAGCCAACATTGCGGGGGCAAATTCCCCCTCACAAGCATACAAAACAACACCGATGTCCCATATTAAATGGGAGGAATGATGTTTTAAAATGTATTTTCTTCCTACAAAGTTGTCTTCTGTGATTACAGCCTGCATGATTAGAGCTTCTCAGCTTCAGTACGTTCTCAACGACATAATTTACAAAACGGTACAATACAGCGATAACCATGGGCGTGACGGCGTAGAATTCGAAGGTTTTGCATTATTTATGCATTGTCATTGTTACATTGTTGCATTGCCATTGATGCATGGTTGTTCAATGCTTGTTCTTGCCGTGAATTTATTCGCGGAGTATTTATTAGTTTAGCTTCTGTGCCAAGTGCCTTGCAGCCAGCACCAAATTTTATGAAAAAATTTAATAAATCCCTAAGATGACGATCAGAAAACCGATTCAATCCACTTCTCGTTGTCACCTTCGTGAAATTGTTGTCCTGGGACTGAGAAATGATCGTTTAAGTTTGTTTATGAGATCAAGCCGGTGGGAATGACTAACAGTAGTGATGAACCTAGCTATATTCAGTTAAACTTGGTGAACAAAGACGTGGGTTGATCAATGGAAGATATCTTTAAGATATGCTCAGCACGAGCCCCACCAGCTCGCTACAATCTAGAGGCCAGCGGGAAGATTCTTCTCGTCGATAAAGCATAAAGATATTGGTTTGTTTTGGCACTGACGTATTTATCTACATTTGCTTATTTATACCCTGGTATGGCTCGGTTCTCAGCGAAAAAAAAGATTCTTGCTATTGCGCTTTGCGTAAATTATATACCATGCCAAGAACAAACAAGACATCAATATGAAATCATGTTCCCATTCGGGAACCATACTTAGAGCCTAAAAAGCAAGAGGAGGCCCTAACACAGTGGAGGCCCCTTTTCGGGGAGCAGGAGGCCCCCTATCAACATTGCCCCCCCTGGAAGAATTTCGTGGCGACGCCACTGCACATGTCATCTGCTATGTTAACACTTCGTCACGGTGACGAAATAGTCAGGTTAAACGGAACAATGCGATGTTCGGTCGGAGTTGGGATACCGTTAACGATTAAACTATGAATATGTATACACGAAATAAAAGACTTAGAAGTGCGTCAGTTAGCCAAACACGATGCATGCAATCCGTTACCGCCCAGTGGCAGGTAATATCAACTCATTTTCCTTTCAACGGAAAAGTGGTGGGTTCAAAGCCCAGCAGGAGAGCACTTTTCCAGGGTTGTCCATGTCAAATACTACATGGGTGACACTCCATCTTAAATGCATTCGCAGTTCCATCACACGCAGGCTCCCCAGGAAGTGCATCTCGATGTTACTGAAGCAATGTTCACTACCAGTTGAGAAAAGACACATCTCAAGGTCAAAGCCACCTTGGGGTGATGTCATGTTGGTATATAATGCGAGCCATGACATTTCTAGCACCAATATTGTACCGTCCATGGCTTTGTCATCTCCTGCTAGCTGTCTGCCAATCGCTGGCTAATATTCCTAGATGCAAGACACCAGCAATATCCCTGGTAGCACAAAACGTGACCGATTTTGAGGTACATACTTTCCAAAGTCAGATCAGTGTCCAGTGTCCTGTACCGTCTTTTTAGCTTCAATGCATTACCGACAAGGACTGAGTATATGCTACATGATGGATGTATGAAGGACTGAGTATATGACTATATGATGCATACTTGCTAAAAAACATATCGCTTGACGACGACACCTCTCGAAGCCAAAACTGCATACAGGGCAGTTGGTCACCTCTGGATTGTCTCCGCTTACATTCACACCGATGTCCTGTCGAACCAGCGATTTCGACCAGCGGGCTTGGTTCAAGTCGTACGCGTCGTGTATATTTCGCAATGCAGCGCATGTAATGTTCGTGATGTTAACAACTTATCAGTATTTGCCTTCAAATACGCATTCGCATACGCTCCGAATTTGGCCAAACTTGGACAGTAGCATTCCCGAGGAAGGCATCTGCTAAGCACATCTGCTTGCCACACTAAACTACCTGCCCGCTAGAGGCGAAACTGGATCAGCAAATGCCCATCACATCGCGACCTATGCATTCAACAGAACAGCATACACCTTACCATGGCATACCCTCCCATTTATAGAATATTCGCGTGACACTCATAAATTGTACACCGAGCCACTCACGGCATGTGGCCTGCTCCACATTTGACAATACCGCCGATATTAAGACGTTAACATCAAATAGCGACTCGAATCCCATCGTACGCCACGGTCTCGGGGAGGAGCCCAACATTATCGCACCATTCCATTTCTAAAATATTCACTTGACAACCACTTTTGCACAGAGAGGCACCCATTGCATGTGGCATAGCGCCACCTGTGACAACACCGCCGATATTAGGACCTTATCTTCTTCAAATAGCGACCCGATACCCATTGTACGCCGCAGGCTCAGAGAGCAGCACAATATACACCTTACCATGGAGTACCCTACCATTCCTATAATATTCACCTGACACCCATCAACATCAACTTTACACAGGGAGCCAACCACTAGATGTGGCTGGCGCCACATTTGACAATTGTGCCGATATTGCTAACTTCAAATAGCGAATCGAATCCCATCATACACCACATGCTCATGGATCAGCCCAGCATACACCTCACAAAGGCCTACCTTCCATTTTTAGAATATTCACCTGGCAACCACAACTGTTGTACAGAGCCGCCCACTGCATGTGGCTAGCGCCATCTCTGACAATACCGCCGATATTAAGACCTTATTAACTCATAATAGCGACTCGGATCGATACTGATCACGTTCATAATCGACGTAGCGTACTCAAAGATGGAAAATGAAGCCCTCAATCACAAAATCTGGATATTTCCTATAATGAAAACATGCCCATCGGCCAAAATCTAAGGAGTTTTTAGTCCCCCCTCGCATCCTGAGGAAGTGCCGGCTAAGCCCACAGGCCAAGCCCTGTGCCCCGTGAATCGATTTCATAAAACGACACCCATAGGGGACTATGGGTGTCTGACCGTTTAAACGTAGACCCATAGGGGACTAGGGGAGGGGCCGTTTGAAGTCGGAGAGGTGTAATAATTATAATAATGTTCAAAAATCAATGCCCCTGCATGCGCACACACACCCGCACACGCATACGCACACGCACACAATACATACATACATACATACATACATACATACATACATACATACATACATACATACATACATACATACATACATACATACATACATACATACATATATATATATATATATATATATATATATATATATATATAATGTATATATATATATATATATATATATATATATATATATATGTATATATATATATATATATATATATATATATATATATATATATATATATATATATATATATATGTATATGTATGTATATATATATATATATATATATATATATACATATATAAAAATTCCGTCTTGGGACAACCTTGATACGCTCAAATGAGTTTTCCGCACAGCGCAGTATCGACATCGTGATGTTCCCCGCAGATATCAGTGGGCTGATCGCTCTGCTGTTTGCCCCGTCCTGGCAAGTTGTGGTGTTGGGCCCCATGTATCTGTTCGTACGGCACGTGTCAGTAATATTTCGTCAGGTTTTAGACGGTCAGTATGGCTGAACCAATCGCAGCAGTGGCGCCGAGTGTCCAGATGGGGAACAAAAGCAGGAGACAGTGGGTGAAATTGCATGATAAATTTTAGAAAATGCATGAAATTGAAAATTGCATGCGAACATCGCGAACGATTGCCCTACTCGACATAACCGTCGACGAACGGAAATGTTGGCAGCGTGAACGTTGGATGCACCGAAATACGCATACAGTCGACTTTTCACGCCAGGACACGTGCTGAGCGGTTCTACTGAGCAGTTAGAGGCCCAGAAGAGGATTTTCACGTTCATAGGCTCTTCTCAGACTATTTTCCGAAAAGGACTTGTATTTCCTTATAGGTACAGTGCATACAGGACGAGAGGTTATACATGATACTACTATGCATCCTGGCGTATTATACCACCTGCGTGTAATAAAATCGACTTATCGGTTTGTTTGGTGCAATGCAAAAGTCAAACAATGCAAATTCGTCAAGGATATATACTTTTCCCCGGAGATTGATCTGGCACACGTTGCAAAACGTTCTGGTTAGATTCGTATGTCTCAAAGCATGGGTGTCACTTTACGAAGTTGGTTTGGAAGCCAAATGACCTTTTTGATGGCCAAAGCTGCCCAGCAAACAATTTGTATCTTATGTACGCCAATAGGCTCAATGGTTAAGCTTCAGCCTGATCGGGAGGGGCACATCAATCACTGAGGATGTCAAATCAATGATTGAGAGTTAGATGCCCTTGGCATATTCAAAGTGACACCCCGGTGTCAATGTGTGGGCAAATTTGCATATGTAACGCAAAACATTAAAGCCAATTTTATTTTTCAAGTTTCCAATATTTCATGCAGATATTCAAATTTAATGTATCATAATTATGAATTAATGTTATGCCAGCATGTGACCTCGTCAGCTTGTGGCCGTCTTATCAGCCTGTGATAGCTTTGTCACCAGGGAATGACCAGCCACCATATTGCAGGCGGATAAAATGAAAATATTGGGCCAGTATCACATTGCAATGAACATTTTAAGCTAACCGTGAAATCGGATACAAATAGGTCTGAACAATGTGTTCGCTCTCTCCATCCGCCACTGCGCCGCATGTCAGTTTCCCACGGGACAATGGCCGGTTGAAGAGCTCTGGAAAGCTAACAATGTCCGCGCACACCGAGCGCGTATTCAATGACGTCATCCTACCAACTAGCGATCAATATTGTTACCTGTACTTCAGCGTTCAACTTCATTACATTCATTCCTTATTCATTGCGGTAATACCTAGACCGTGCTGCTACCTAGCGAGAGCTAGCTGAACTTATGCTTCTTGGAAATCAGAATTGAGAGTAGATCTTGTGAACATTTCCAGCTTTTAGTAGATCTTCTGAACATTTGAGGCATATTTGTAGATCTTCTAAAATTCAGACCTGGGAGTAGATCTTGTGAACATCTCCAAGTATTAGTAAATCTTGTGAACATTTTCGTCTTCGAGTAGATGTTCTGAACAATTCAGACCTGGGAGTAGATCTTGTGAACATTTCCCTCTACCGAGTAGATCTTCTGAACACTTCCAGCTATCAGTAGATCTTCTGAACATTTCCAGCTATCAGCGGATCTTCTGAACACTTGAATTGGGGGTAGACCTTCTGGACATTTGAGGCCTATTTGTAGATCTTCTGAACATTCAGAATTGGGAGTAGATCTTCTGAACATTCAGACCCGAGAGTAGATCTTGTGGAAACAGATCTTCTGAAAGTAGATCTTGTGAAGATAGATCTTCTGAAAGTAGATCTTCTGAACGTATATCTTGGGAAAATAGATCTTCTGAAAGTAGATGCCATGCCCCCTTTAAGCGCTTCGGGGGGGGGGGAGCATGGCGGGAATGGCCCATGTTGGATCCGTCAGTGGCTACAGGTATGGTTCTGTTTTTTTCTGCCAAAGCCTGAAAAACAGCAGTGGCATATTTAAAGTTGAGGGTTGCAACCAACATCCTAGGAATTGCAGAGCGTCTTGGTTAAGGGATATTTCTATATGCCCAGCTCAGAAGACATAATTGTTATATGATAACAAAAAGATTTGACAGAAACTGCTTAAAAACGTAACACCGGTAGCTCAGCTGGTTAGAGGACTAACCTGCATTGGTCTCACCTGTCCTGGCAGGACGGTGTTCGAGTCGCTTTACGCGCTCGCATTTAGTCCCCGGCTGGGAGGGTCAGTTGGAACTGGCCCGCTAAGGCCGGGGACAAGTTACCGGGGTTGCCGTGTCGGTGCACTGAAGGCACGTTAAACTCGATACAAATTCTGCGGTTAAAGTGGAATTCACGGATCAGGTGGTGGGACCAGGGTCAACGCAACAAGCTCTGCTTGGCAATAAGACCCTGGCTCCTTAATCCGCGCCGTCTCTCCGGTCAGATCCTCACACTCCGTCTCGGGAGGTGGGTCCTTAAAGACTTCCGAACTGAGGGTTGCCAAAAAAACGAGCAGGTTACAATCGGAAATCCCTGGATGGATATGGTCCGTAAAATGATATTATTTTATATATTGGGATAACTATGAAGACCAATATGTTGGTTTTTGAAGAAAAAAATCGAGTTTTCAAACGCATTTTATATCGGGATATCAGGGTAGTTTAGGTCGTCCAAGGCAACTTCGACCCTATTTAGGTCATGAAGACTCGAAATAAATCATACAAATAACAGTGTCTAAATAAGCTTAGTCCACATTGCGGACTTTATGACATGACCTCAGGCCACTTGACGGAGGTCACACAATTGTATAAGGAACTTCTCATGATGCTTCTGCATGCATACCAAGGTAAAAATGCTGGTAGAAGAGCAAGCATATTACAAAACATGAAAATTTGCCAAAAATGGCCCACAATTGGCCGTGATCTCAGGTCGCTGGCCTGACCTCAAATACAAATCCGAGATATACGTTTATGAGACACTGCCCAATTGCACCCACGTACCAAGTTTCATTGCAATATCCCTTCATGTGTTTGAGTGTTCGATACTCGCACAACATTTTTGGAGGTGGTTCTCTTTTGCCTGAGCTAGGTCAGTGACCTTACATGACCTGAGGTTGAAATGTCCACTTCAGAAGCAAAAACAATGAAGGAAAAGGTACTGCAAATTTTGCCGTTTTCCCGCTGTCACGGAGAAAACTTAGAGGGATGAGGCATAAAAAGAGCCCCGAGTGTTAAGCCATTCCAACAGGAACTCGGACTCAATTTCTTGAAAAAAATGATGATAAATGTACAGGCGGGAGGGATGTGACATGGGTTCAATAATATAAATAATAAAGGGCAAATTATATACAAATATATCATGCTTCACTTTAGTATATGTACCACAATGTTACATATGGTGACAAATATCAAGAGCAAGAGTGAAGAAGTTGTTGGTTGTCGCCGCGGCCGCGCAGGCGACAGACACCGGTGGCCCGCCGGCCAGCAGTCGCAGGCGACAGACACCGGTGGCCCGCTGGCTAGCAGTCGCAGGCGCGCGTACGGTGCCGCAGTACGACGCACCTGCAGTGGTCCGGCGCCGCCGCTAGCTCCTTGTCGCCCACCCAGCTCGCACGGACCATTTTGGAGCGAGAGTATTGGTCAGAAGCCTGGGGCGGATCGATAAGTTCGGTCTGGGTGTGGTCGGGCAAAAGAGGGAGAACCAAAAAAGAGGGAAAAGAGGGAGAACCAAAATAAAAGTTTGACAAACTGATCAGATGATAGTTTACGATGTAAGAGGTGGCATAAAATAATATTTGTATCATACAAAGTGTGAATATTTCTAGAAAAAAAAATTGCACGATTATTTTGGTATCAAATATATCGCCAAACCGTTCCTACGCCCGTGCATGATACGCAGTCCAATTTGTGGGTGAAACAATAATTTTGACTGCATGACTTCTCGTAATCCTACATGATCTTTGATCTCGTGAATTCGTAAACACTTTCTGAATCGTGATAGGGAGAGCAATAAGTCACCTGGCGCCGGTTTCAAAATTGTACTATCATGTGAATTACAGACGATCAAAGATTCTGGAAAAATATTAGCCATGTTGTCGCCTATGTGACGACATAGACGACCTTCAAGAGGTCACGAAGTGCTCCGTGATGAGATAAATCAGGCCTATCTACAGCCGTCGGAACTTTTCCAACCCGTTTGGTAGATGTGAATAAACGAGGGGTAGCTCGACCATCCTCCTCCGCTGGTCGCATGTACGATACTACGCCAAGTGGCGCCGGGTTACTTCAGAGTAACCCGGGGTATTTACGTCAGAGTAACCGAGGGACATTTCAAGTCAGAGAAGGGCCATCTAAGGTTATAGAGGCCTTCTTATCAAGTTGAAGGGAGCCACTTAATACTAGATAGTCGCAAATTTCAGCCACATAAGTGTCATATTTTGAAAGGGTAGTATAAAGGCAGGTAGGTGCCGTCTAATTTTATGTATTCGAAAACGACTGTAGGGGACGCATCCCCCGTCCCCGACGGTGGTGCCGCCTATGCGGGGCAGGATAGACAGCCACGCGCCATAAACCAGGCACAGGCAGGAGCCATAAACTCAATCTGGTGTGCGATTGACAGCAAAAAAACACACCAGCCGCACGGAATTCATCGGTGTAAAGGACAAGTTCGCGTTTTATGGCAGGAGCGAACAAATCGCGAGGAAATGACATCGAGATTAGGTGCAGTATGGGCGGGCATTGGATTTGAGGACGAGCGGCGTGCGAGTTTGTCGGCAGTGGAGAGCCACTTCTGGGCGAAGATGGTAGCCAAGTGTGTACTGTGGAGTGTGTAGTATGGAGTATGTACTGTCGAGTGTGTACTGCTGAGTGTCAATGTCGAGTGTGTTCTGTCGAGTGTGTACTCTCGAGTGTGTATTGTCGAGTGTGCACTGTCGAGTGTGTTCTGTCGAGTGCGTACTGTCGAGTGTGTACTGTCGAATATGTTCTGTCCAGTGTGTTCTGTCGAGTGTGTACTGGCGAGTGCTAATGTCGAGTGTGTATTGTCGAGTGTGTACTGGCGAGTGCTAATGTCGAGTGTGTATTGTCGAGTGTGTATTGTCGAGTGTGTACTGTCGAGTGTGTACTGTCGAGTGTGTACTGTTCAGTGTGTACTGTCGAGTGTGTGCTGTCCAGTGTGTACTGTCGGGTGTGTACTGTCGAGTGTGTACTGTCGGGTGTGTACTGTCGAGTGTGTACTGTCGAGTGTGTACTGTCGGGTGTGTACTGTCGAGTGTGTACTGTCGAGTGTGTACTGTCGAGTGTGTACTGACCAGTGTGTAATGTCGAGTGTGTACTGTCGAGTGTGGACTGTCGAGTGTGTGCTGTCGAGTGTGTACTGTCCAGTGTGTTCTGTCCAGTGCGTTCTGTCGAGTGTGACTTTCGAGTGTGTACTGTTCAGTGTGTTCTGTCGAGTGTGTACTGTCGAGTGTGTACTGTCGAGTGTGTGCTGTTCAGTGTATACTGTCGAGTGTGGACTGTCGAGTGTGTGCTGTCGAGTGTGTACTGTCCAGTGTGTACTGTCGAGTGTGTTCTGCCGAGTGTGTACTGTCCAGTGTGTACTGTCGAGTGTGTACTGTCGAGTGTGTACTGGCGAGTGCTAATGTCGAGTGTGTATTGCCGAGTGTGTATTATCGAGTGCGTACTGTCGAGTGTGTACTGTCGAGTGTGTACTGTCGAATGTGTTCTGTCGAGTGTGTATTTTCGAGTGTGTACTGTCGAGTGTGTACTGTCGGGTGTGTACTGTCGAGTATGTACTGTCGAGTGTGTACTGTCGGGTGTGTTCTGTCGAGTGTGCTCTGTCGAGTGTGTACTGTCGAGTGTGTACTGTCGAGTGTGTGCTGTCGAGTGTGTGCTGTCGGGTGTGTACTGTCGAGTGTGTACTGTCGAGTGTGTACTGTCGGGTGTGTACTGTCGAGTGTGCTGTCGAGTGTGTACTGTCGAATGTGTACTGTCGAGTGTGTACTGTCGAGTGCGTGCTGTCGAGTGTGTGCTGTCGGGTGTGTACTGTCGGGCGTGTATTGTCGAGTGTGTACTGTCGAGTGTGTACTGTCGAGTGTGTACTGTCCAGTGCAGCGTTGGAAATATGGTAATTTTTTGGACAATTGGCTGTCCAAAGAATTATACACTCCTAAGACAAATCCGCTCCTTGGGCTGCCAGATACGAGAGGAAGAGCTAATGCATAATACAAAATCCCACCTAGTTCTGCCACTGTCAAATAGTGATAATTGTTAACATAGCCCACAGAGCAGCATGCTCTATGTGCTATATGGTGACCTTTGGCTAGTAGTGAGAATGAGATCCACCAGTTCTAATAATCTTCATCTCGTGTAACTAATTTGGGTCCTTGGCATAACAACTTGGCAACATCATTGATAATAATGTACATTTGTTATTTCAGGTGATCATCAGAGCTGCAGAAACATTCAAAGAGAATGCAAGGAGCAGAACAGAAGATGAGATGCCTGTGAGAGTTGAAGAATGACAGCATACCAGCAGAATGGAAGCTAAAGTTGGGATCACTATGCATATGACCATAATAACATTGAATATGTTAAAATATAATGGCGCAAGTCAAGTGTATAATGGTGCAAGTGCAATTGTCTAGTACAAGTGAATAAATATACATACATGCCTTCATTCCTATACTTTCCAGTCACAAAAATGCCCTGACCAGAAGTGCTCAGAAGAATGCAAGGCCAAAATAGAAAGAGAACTGGAGCAGACTGTATACAACTCGCAATAAGAGAGGCATGAAGGGAATGATTTTCCGAATATCTCAGTAGGTGCAAGTCATGCTTTGGCATGGCAGTTTTTATGAGGTGGGAGGGGAAAAAACCAACAAACCAACAAACAAAACTGTACTCGGTGTGGGATGGGATGGGTGCACCCAACAATCTCCTGAAACACTTCATAAGTGCACAATCAATGTGCATGAATGCATGCTTAGGTGCACTGGAATGACACCAAACCCATAGGAGTACAAATTAATGCATTCAGACCCCAAAATGAGTAGACCAGCCCCTAACTCCAAAGCATTTGTTTGCTGAAGACGATTGTTCCTTCAAAATAAAAAAACACAAAAAAACACACAATTCTGTCGTTGGTTGGTTGGTTGGTTATTGGTTTTACGACACGTCGACTGTTGAGTCATGTAGCGTCGCCAATCTCTCACGCCGATTGGTCGCGGGCGAAGAGTAGTGACAGGTGAGACTCGAACCCACGACCTTTCGATTGTGAGACGAGCATCTTACCCCTAGACCACTCGTCCCCAACAACTATGTCCAAACAAGAACAAAACAATCAGAAAGCTTCATCAATTACAGAGCCACCAATTAATGAAGACCCTAGGTATGCCACTGGGTGCATATGCACTTGCATTGGGATGCAGATGCACCTAGGTAAAACCTATCTACCTAGATTTGCACCAACTAGTAGGTAGGTAGGTACCTACTAGGTAACCTACCTACGTCCGTGCAATGTATCTATAGGCAAGGCATCGCAATATTATCATGGTTCACCCTTTCACACCAACGGCAATGAGAGGCATTCAATTTGAACAATTTAATTGAGCCTAATTTCTCACGTAGGATGACACCCACTGACGGGTCGACACCACACCACATCAATTACGATATGATATGAATTACTACTCTCACTTAAGGGCCTTGAGTCACACTTCCAGCCTACCGGTCCATTAATTATCCAAATACCTACATCCTAACACCAGCGCACTGCACAACTAACATTTACCTCACGATACCATCTCTGGACTTCCAAATTCAAAACATGAAGTAATCCCTCGTCAAATGAAGGAAGCTTCCATACGTCGCCTGGCTAGTAAAGAAAACTACCACTCTCCGTGACCGATGGGAAATTTAGAGACTCTTGGACGGGGGTGAATCATGCCTCTCCAGCTTCCACTCTTTCGGGAGCTTTTTAAACTACTCCGAAGAAAGGCTATGAATACTTAAATTTTGAATGCTTCCTTAAATATTGGGATGTTCTACATCAGCTTACGGAAAAGAAAAGGTTTATTTCTGAATTTTGAAGCAATCACAACCGAACTAAATAAAATATATCATCTAAAATTTACGCGTGAAAATTAGCCAAATCCACCCAAGACATTCTCCAAAACTGCTAAGACTTTGTGGCAAAATAGACCACCAGATAACTATAAATTTCGGTGTCTTTTGATTTCATGACATACATTGCTTCAGAACGCCACGTATTCATGACACAAATACTGTGTATGCCACTCGGACACAGATATTCTACAACTCCGCAAAAAATAAAATTTGACTGTGTTGATTTAATCTGGACGGCCCAGAGTTAAGATACTAAGGTACAGAGTTAAGATAATTGAAGAAAACAATTATTCCTTGAATTATTTTGTCCAGATTTGTTTTTAACTTCACACATTTTAATTTTGAGCCTTTTTGTAGGTCTTGGGGTCTGTTCCCGCGACCTCATCCGGAATAGGTTGAGCTTCGGCCAGTGGAGGTCTTCCAGGTCGAGGCGCGGGAACGACCGGTAGAGTTTTGTCCTTCAATCAGCTGTTGGCGGTGGTATGGCTGTAGTGCTATTTGGCGCATATGTGGAAATCGGTGGCATTATCGGTCCCTTGCTCCGATCTTGCACGTGGCAGTGCCGATATTTTTATTAATTGATATACTTACTTGCTGTTGTGAAAGCCTAATGAATCCTATTGTGCAGTAGCTATTGGAGGATGAATAAAGTACGCTGCAAGCTATGTTTTCTGATTCCGACTCCGACCGGGAAGCGGACGCACAGTGGATGGCGATGGCTTGTGTTGCTTCAGGAGTTCAAAAGCATTTATTCCAGGGGCGGATCCTATACATTTTCAAGGGCGGGGAGGCAGGTACCCGTCTGGAGGAGTTATTTCCTCAGAGGGGCGCTGTTGCGGAAGTCCCTTGACGCTCTCGTTCAGAAGAATATTCATTAAGCGGGGGAAGGGGCTGCACTGGGGCATACTGAATGAACGCCTTTTACTCTGAGAGGGGCAACTTGGGACGAAACACCGTTTAGCAAGGGGCACTCGAGTAGTACGGTGTACTCGGCGGGTTACCGTTTGAGCAGTGGTGCTTCTCCCTGTATTTTTGAGAGGCAAGTGCCACTTAATGTTGGTTTGCCCTACCCCAATAATTTTAACTGCTAACATTGGACCATAAGGAGTATGCCCTCCAATCCATTTGGGCCTGGCCACAGCCTTCATATATTTCCCCCAATAATTTTAATAAATATCAACGCCCGTGCGTCAGAGGGAAGCCACCTTCCCATGTGAAGTACACACGGAGCTTCTCCATAAACCACTGATACATACATGGATGCAAACAAAAATAATGGATGCATACCAGCAAGCATGCCCCCTCAAATGCATGCAAATTGGCATGCATGACTGAACCTACAATTTGCTCATCAAATTTAAGACACCCAGCTCCGATTTCCACTTGTGCATTGGATGCTCCCGAAGTGCACTGGCGACAAAGTGGGTGACACAAAAGATGGGTGACTGTTCATATCCATCACATATCCCATGTCGCTTGGATTAAAAAAAAATCATAGCTCTAAAATAAAGCAAGTGCGAATAATACAACCCGTTTGTCCCGTTTGTCGTATTCCTTCCTCAACCGCCGACCGGCCGGATTAGGTTTTTCTCATCCGGTTGAGGTTCGATGAGGGTAAACCAATCCCGGATGAGGCGCGGGAACGGGCGGTAGAGGAAATGGACGCTCAGCCTATTCCGGATGAGGTCGCGGGAACAGACCCATAGTTCCCCCCCCGTGCTACGCTAATTGTCCATATCCGACGCACTAAATACCATTAACCCCGATTGCCGTATTATTCCACCGCGTGGTGGTTACTTCCATTGGTTACTTCCTTCCACTGCTTTTCGATCAGGTGAGGTAAGGTTGGGTCCATTGTTCTTTCGGTTTTTGTCTGGTTGCGAATTACAAGAAAATCGGGTGCTGTAATTTCTCATTTCTTGGACTTTGTTTTTTAATGCAATGTTTATGAATGTGCTGAACATGATTTGACCACTCGTCTCCTCTGCAAATGCATGCTTTTCACTTGCAAGGAAAAATAGCACCCAAAAATGAGCTTGGAGTTGGGTAATAACTAATATAGCTTAAAAAGTAATGTTCACAATAACAAAAGAAGGTCGGGCATTTCCTATTTTAACCTCCCCTAACCTTCCATGCATGAAAGCAATTTTTTCTCAAAATTTCTAACCAATTTTGTTTCTCAAATTTCAAATTAAAAACCTAACATAAGATAGCCTGAAATGTTTTTGAAGAAAAACAAACTTTTTTTCGACAAATTTCCCTAAAAAAGATTTGAAAAAAAAACTTATAACACAAGCCTAACCTAACATAACATAACCAAACCTTACCCCTTCTTTGTATGTTTCATGGAGGTAAAATAGGTAAATTTGTTCTTTAAGGTGTTTTATGAATTCTTGGAATTTATCATTCCAATGCAATGTTTATCAATGTGACTAAGATGATGGGAGCACTATTTTTGTTGTTCAATGCTTACTTTTCAGATTGTGAGCAAAATAACACCAAGAATATGAGTTACGTAGCATAGCATAAAAATAAATGTTTAAAAAAAAAAAAATGCAACATAACACAACCTAACCTAACCTCCCATTGAAGAAAAAGTATTTAAAAATAAAAAAAAATGCAAAGAACTTTGTTTTCTGAACATTTTCAAAAAATTAAAAAACCTAACCAAACCTAACTGCTAACTGCTCCTTTTGAAGAAAAAGTAATTTTCTTATTTTTTTATTTATTAAAAGAATCCCTAAATTTTCTGACTTAAAAAACTAAACTAACCTAACTTAACCAAACCTAACCCATTTGCTTGCTTTATGGAGGAGAAGGTGTATGAAAACTTGTCTTGTTGCCACCTTAAAGCATAATAATACCAGTAAACGTGTATAAAACTTGCCATGTTGTTAGTTTAAACTGCAATAATACCCAAACTTCTCAGCTATGCTGTGGACAAATATTGCCACGATTCTTGGCACTGCCGCTAACAGCATCACAAATAATTTCTGGGCTTGTTTGATATTTTTGGAGTACCATGTTTATGAAGATGACTAAGATGACCACTTGTTTTCTGCGCAAATGCTTACTTTTCAGGTTGTGAGCAAAATAATGCCAAAAAGGCTTTGAGTTAGGCAACATAACGTAAAATGATTGGAGGGTGTTTTATTCTTCATTCCAGGAAACATTCACTGCATTTTAGGAAGTGTGTACACTTCATTATTTGTAAAATGTATACAGTCCATTACTTGTGTTTCAAGGGTATACACCATATTTTGGCAAACCCAAAAATATACGATCCATTACTTAGTGCTTCTCAAGGTTATACACTCCATATTTCGGCGAGTCCAAAAATTATACACTCCGAGTCCAAGACTGAGAAGTGAAAATACAACACTGGTCCAGTGTGTACTGTCGGGTGTGTGCTGTCGAGTGTGTGCTGTCGAGTGTGTACTGTCCAGTGTGTGCTGTTGAGTGTGTGTTGGCGAGTGTTTACTGGCCTGTTTGCCGTTGTCGTCTTTAGTAGAGTTGGCCGGACGCAGCGTGACAGGCAGCTCACTGTCCGGTGACGACCGGTCCGGGTCGCCGTATGCCTCGTACACGATCGGGATCTCCAGGAACTGTTCGAGGCGCTCACAGTCAGATCAGCACTCCCGGGCGGCACCCAGGCGGCCCACGGTCACACTGGGGTGTCCAGACACTATCCGAGGCGCTCACAGTCAGACCAGCACTCTCGGGCGGCACCCAGCCAGAGGGTTAGATCCAGCCGGAGGGTTAGAAGGCACACTGGTGGACGGATATCAGAGCCCCACACTGTCACACAGGTGTTCACGGTTAGAAGGCACACTGGTGGGCAGATATTAACAGACTTGTGCTCGACTCGAGTTGAATAGAGAATCGACACATGTTTTTCAATTCAATCAATCGTTTTTGGATGAGTGCAAATTGAATCGATTATTTCCCCAAAATATATCTTGAGTTGTGAGTTGAATCACACCTTTAAAAAAAGTTGAGTCGAATCATGATTCAATCATTCAAATCACAATGAGTCATTTGAGTCTTATGACTCAAATGTAAGTTATAAACAAATGATATAAAGCATATATTTTTGTGAATAGCATGCCGTGACACAAAGTAGGGAGCAAAAAACAACATATTTATACAAATGTATATATATATATATATATATATATATATATATATATATATATATATATATAAATAAATGTGTGGTCAGTGCACACTGAATCATACGGCTCATGAGTCTGATACCACTGAGTCAGATCTGAATCGATTTAAATTTCTGTCAGTCTGTTTGAATCGTGAGTCGAATCATGCTTTGTGAGCCGAATATGAATTGAGTCGAATCAAATAATTTTGACCTGCTCTGAATCATGAGTCGAATCAGATCTCAAGATCTATGAGTCGTATGTGAGTCGACTAAACAAATTTGAGTCGAGCACAAGTCTGGATATTAGAGCCTCGCAATGCTACACATGTGTTCACGGTTAGAAGGCACACTGGTGGGCGGATATCAGACCCTCGCACTGCCACACAGGTGTTGGTTGGTTATTGGTTTTACGACACGTCGACTGTTGAGTCATATAGCGTCGCCAATCTCTCACGCCGATTGGTCGCGGGCGAAGAGTAGCGACAGGTGAGACTCGAACCCACAATCTTTCGATTGTGAGACGAGCATCTTACCCCTAGACCACTCGTCCCGGCCACACAGGTGTTCACGGTTAGAAGGCACACTGGTGGGCGGATATCAGATCCTCGCACTGCCACACAGGTGTTCACGGTTAGAACGCACACTGGTGGGCGGATATCAGACCCTCGCACTGGCACACAGGTATTCACGGTTAGAAGGCACACTGGTGGGCGGATATCAGAGCCTCGCACTGCCACACAGGTGTTCACGGTTAGAAGGCACACTGGTGGGCGGATATCAGAGCCTAGCACTGCCACACAGGTGTTCACGGCTAGAAGGCACACTCGTGGGCGGATTCATAGCATCCCCATACAAAGCTAGACCGACGACGGAATAAACCATCTAGGAAGCACAATATACGGAAACACATACTCACCTACTCGACACATACTCACATACTCTGAGCGTCCGCAATCCAGCTGACTGTCCCGAACTTAGAAATTTGCATGGAAAATGAAACCCAGCTGAGAGTATTACTCCGCTATTGCCTTCCGCTATAATAACAAATTCCATGTTCCAGTGTTTTTGCATTTCGGTATCCAAAACAACAACAAACCGGTACTACATTGAACGAAGGCCTTTGAATGAAGCATCATTTCACTGACAGACCACCTGCCTACACATTATTATATAGCATTATTATGGTAAAGAAGTTATGCTTCTCTTCTTCTACTCAGAACTGGCAGCTGCCGCCATTTTATCTATCCTTCGTCTACCTTGTCCTATATTTGGTACATCTGGACCTATCTTTTGATCCAGCCGTCGGAGAAATTCTGGTTCAGAGCGGGATAAGCGCACAATATTCGTAGTCGACGCACCACGAAGTCTAATAACTAACTAGCTAGCTCACATGTTTTAAAACCTTGAGATGACATGATTGTAAACTTGCGTGTTTCATGTAAAACATTTCGTGTTCGGGCAATGCTCCGAATTAATGAATCTACCTAAACATCAACGTAGTGGCCAATGCTCAACCCGAATGATGCTGAATCAATAGGTTTTTGTTTAAGTTTAGCATGACACATAATCATAGGATGTACTAGTTGAACCATCGTTCAGCAACATTATCTGTCATGACAGTTTTCACTTAATTCAAAAATTGCGATAAGATGACATTCGCCAAAATAGGTTGGCAACGTACATTCAGAACAGTGAGCGATTGCCCAATAAGCCCATGCACTATTTAAATGTCACCTTGATACATGTGTCAGGGAAGCTGCACTACGTGAAGCCACGTTCGAGTGCATAATAGGTCCAGTGATAATCATTTCCATATGTTACTTTCTTCATATTTCAGAACGACTACTTTACAGACACTTTGACACCCAACCCGATTATAGGCATTTCCACACACACCACCAAGAACGATCACTGACCGGAATTTCCGAGGTCTTCTCGGTTCTACTGAACCGGAAGTGGATGACGTACGATGATGCGCCAGCCACAGCCAGCTGTCTGCTTTCCGGACAGAGTGCCACCTGGTTAATGGCCAGCTGCTCCTCACTGTCACCGTCCTGCAATGGGAGAGCATCAGATATAGTGCTCAACGTCCTGCAATGGGAGAGCATCAGATATGGTGCTCACTGTCCTACAATGGGACAACATCAGATATGGTGCTCAACGTCCTACAATGGGACAACATTAGATATGGTGCTCAACGTCCTGCAATGGGAGAGCATCAGATATGGTGCTCACCGTCCTACAATGGGACAACATCAGATATGGTGCTCAACGTCCTGCAATGGGAGAGCATCAGGTATAGTGCTCAGCGTCCTGCAATGGGAGAGCATCAGATATATTGTTCACCGTCCTGCAATGGAAGAGCATCAGACATAGTGTTCACCGTCCTACAATGGGACAACATTAGATATGGTGCTCAACGTCCTGCAATGGGAGAGCATCAGATATAGTGCTCAGCGTCCTGCAATGGAAGAGCATCAGATATAGTGTTCACCGTCCTGCAATGGGAGAGCATCAGATATAGTGCTCAGCGTCCTGCAATGGGAGAGCATCAGATATAGTGTTCAGCGTCCTACAATGGGACAACATTAGATATGGTGCTCACCGTCCTGCAATGGGAGAGCATCAGATATAGTGCTCAACGTCCTGCAATGGGACAACATTAGACATGGTGCTCACCGTCCTACAATGGGACAACATTAGATATGGTGCTCACCGTCCTGCAATGGGAGGGCATCAGATATAGTGCTCAACGTCCTGCAATGAGAGAGCATCAGATATAGTGCTCAGCGTCCTGCAATGGGAGAGCATCAGATATAGTGTTCACCGTCCTACAATGGGACAACATTAGATATGGTGCTCACCGTCCTACAATGGGACAACATTAGATATGGTGCTCACCGTCCTGCAATGGGAGAGCATCAGATATAGTGCTCAACGTCCTGCAATGGGAGAGCATCAGATATAGTGCTCAACGTCCTGCAATGGGACAACATTAGACATGGTGCTCACCGTCCTACAATGGGACAACATTAGATATGGTGCTCAACGTCCTGCAATGAGAGAGCATCAGATATAGTGCTCAGCGTCCTGCAATGGGAGAGCATCAGATATAGTGCTCAACGTCCTGAAGGGACAACATTAACAGGTGCCCTACAATGGGACAACATTAGATATGGTGCTCACCGTCCTGCAATGGGAGGGCATCAGATATAGTGCTCAACGTCCTGCAATGAGAGAGCATCAGATAGTGCTCACCCTGCAATGGGAGAGCATCAGATATAGTGTTCACCGTCCTACAATGGGACAACATTAGATATGGTGCTCACCGTCCTACAATGGGACAACTGCTACCGTCCTGCAATGGGAGAGCATCAGATATGGTGCTCACCGTCCTGCAATGGGAGAGCATCAGATATAGTGCTCAACGTCCTGCAATGGGAGAGCATCAGATATAGTGCTCAACGTCCTGCAATGGGAGAGCATCAGATATAGTGCTCAGCGTCCTGCAATGGGAGAGCATCAGATATAGTGTTCACCGTCCTGCAATGGGAGAGCATCAGATATAGTGCTCACCGTCCTGCAATGGGAGAGCATCAGATATGGTGCTCAACGTCCTGCAATGGGAGAGCATCAGATATAGTGCTCAGCGTCCTGCAATGGAAGAGCATCAGATATAGTGTTCACCGTCCTGCAATGGGAGAGCATCAGATATAGTGCTCAGCGTCCTGCAATGGGAGAGCATCAGATATAGTGATCAGCGTCCTACAATGGGACAACATTAGATATGGTGCTCACGGTCCTACAATGGGAGAGCATCAGATATAGTGCTCACCGTCCTGCAATGGGAGAGCATCAGATATGGTGCTCAACGTCCTGCAATGGGAGAGCATCAGATATAGTGCTCAGCGTCCTGCAATGGAAGAGCATCAGATATAGTGTTCACCGTCCTGCAATGGGAGAGCATCAGATATAATGCTCACCGTCCTACAATGGGAGAGCATCAGATATAGTGCTCAACGTCCTACAATGGGAGAGCATCAGATATAGTGCTCAACGTCCTGCAATGGGAGAGCATCAGATATAGTGTTCACCGTCCTGCAATGGGAGAGCATCAGATATAGTGCTCACCGTCCTGCAATGGGAGAGCATCAGATATGGTGTTCAACGTCCTGCAATGGGAGAGCATCAGATATAATGCTCACCGTCCTACAATGGGAGGACATCAGATATAGTGCTCACCGTCCTGCAATGGGAGAGCATCAGGTATAACGTTGACCGTCCTGCAAATCTGCTTTGCGATCTGATTTTTTTGGCCGTTCAGTATCAAAGCTAGTAACATTTCCAAGGCGTATATGTAAGTAAGTAAGGCAAGGCGTAATTAAATGGGTAAACATATAATTAAGTATGGTCGTATATACGTAAGCACACATGGTGCATCATGTAACGTAGTTCAAATTAGTCATGTTTCTGGCCGCGCCGAAAGGAATGCAGTGCGTGATTCACCCCGATGACTGTTATCAACTGTTGTGGCTAAATGTACCAACTTACATCCGCTTAGATAAGATTAGGACAGCCGGTATGTGCCTTCTGCACGTGGCATATGTGTGAGTCACCCTGAGTCACGATCAGCGGCCATTCTGGCAGTAGGCGTGACGCATGACGTGTTGCCAATGGTGGACGGGCGGTCGTATCCGCCCGCCAATCACGCCGCAGGGCATACGGCCGCGAGGCGGAGCCACCTGTCGGCTCGGTGGGCGATGTTTTAGATGTGTTGAGTGAGTTAACAAGAGACTGTGGGTAAATACATCGGACTAGATACACGGTTCTCTCCGCTCTTACGTACGGACGACGTAGTCTGTACTCGCTGAAATAGGTGTTGGCAGACGCCCGCTAAATTTCTGCCAGCCCTTATTATATTTTCGGCTTCGCGCTATTCGTTACAAGTCAAAATATAACACGAGGTCTTACGCTTCTCCATATCGGGTTAATTGCGGTTCGCGACGGTCCTATTAGACTATCACACGCCAGGGGTCAAGAACTACCCTACAATCAGTCGTGTGATATGTATATACATCAAGGAAGGGATTTACCGGAGCATTGTGAGGAACTATCCCCATTAATATGTATTTCAGGAAAGTTGTGTCCTATACATACATACATATACATATATGTGTACATATATGTATATATATATATATATATATATATATATATATATATATATATATATATGTATATATATATATATATATATATATATATATATATATATATATATATATATATATATATATATATATATATATATATATATATATATATATATATATATATATATATATATATATATATATATATATATATATATATACATATATATACACATATATATGTATATATATATATATATATATATCTATATATATATATATATATATTATATATATATGGAATATTCCAACGAATTTGGTAATTTTGTATTTAGACTAAAGGAATTAGCCCATAAGTCCTCATCAAACAACTTTAATTTGCACCTGCTTGCAGGATGCATAGGAGAATACCGAAGTAGGCGTCATGGTTCTTTCTAGCTAACTAATATCAAAGTAGATGACATTTGGAATATACCGAAGCCTGGCTAGCTGGTCACCAGGTCGTTAAAACCAGTTATATACCGGCGGCTCAAATCATGCTTTTAACCAAACGACAACGTAAACTCCCAACACCGAATAAGCTAGTGAATATCCGTTCTTCGTCGCCCTGCAATGGGACAAGGTCAAATATGCTCACCACTGCCCTGCAATGAGACAGGGCAGGCCAGCTCGTCGGTCGGTTATTTTGGCTTAGGGGCGCATCGACTGCGTTGGTCATACAGCGCCCATCAGGCCAGCTCGTCAATATCCCGCAGAACTACAGCGTCAAAACCACTCCGCAACGCCCCACCAGGAGGAAATATCTCCGTTTTTCCCTCGTGGCCTAGTCTGTCCCACACGTGCCAATCGTATGCTACAGCGGTGGCAGCACACACATCAGGCGTCACATAGACGCGAGTACACGTCGTCCGTCGGAAGAGCCGCCCGGCTGGGCACACACCTGGGAGCGTCGCTGTTTCTCCAACACGCGCGACGTCTTCAGCTTGTAGAGCACCTGCAGGGTGACGGCCGTTGCGTCCCAGAACTTGACACTGCCGTCAGCGTGGCTGCGGGGTGGTGACCAGAGAGCGCGGTCACACACGACACAGGGGCACACACATCGCTGCCAGCACATTCTCCCAGAACAGGCTCAGAGAGCGCACCGAGAGCCGGGTCAGAGCCGTGTCAGAGGGAGGCACTCGGAAAGGCAGACCAGCCGCTATCAGTCCGACCCAGTGGTCCCGAAGGAGAAGATCAGTGTCCCGTGGTCCGAGAGGGGAAGGGGAGAGTATCCCGTGGCACCAGAAATCACAGTGCCCAGCGGTCCGAGAGGGGAAGGTCAAAGTGTCGAGTGGTCTCACAGGAAAAGATCTTATTGTCCAGCGATTCCAGAGTGGAAGATCAGTGTCCAGCGGTTCCAGAGGGGAAGGTCAGAGTTGGTTATTGGTTTTACGACACGTCGACCGTTGAGTCATGTAGCGCCGCCAATCTCTCACGCCGATTGGTCGCGGGCGAAGAGTAGCGACAGGTGAGACTCGGACCCACAACCTTTCGATTGTGAGACGAGCATCTTGCCCCTAGACCACTCGTCCCCGGGAAGGTCAGAGGGCCCAGCGGTTCCAGAAGGGAAGGTCAGACAGCAGGTACCCAGTGTTGCCAGTCGTGCACAACGGTTGAGGGCGGCCACAGGCGGACCGACTACTGTAAGCTGGGTCTGACTGCTCTATACTCTGCTGCACGGTGCAGACGGCTAGTTCTGCCAACCCATCCCTAAAGTATGGCAATCAAACCGGCCAAAGCTGGACAGCTTGGCAGCACCAGCTCTGGTACTGCACACGTCATGGGGGTGGGGTGGGGGTGGGGGACAGTTCGCAATGAGTGCGGGGCTCGATCGTTCGCGTCAGACACCTGTAAGCTGAGGTCCTCGTACCGGGACTTCAGAGAACACCTCGTATCGAACACAGCAGAGCACTGCCAGTGGTGTTGATCTGGCGTTTGCGAGATGAAATACCATAGCTTTATTGAGTATCAGCTTGAGCATAAACTTACTTCCATTAGCTCAATGATGCATTTTCCGTTATTACGATGGCGAATACACAGCTACATGGCAAAACATGGAACACAAAAATATTTTCAAGGGCTACAACACACACTGTTTTCGAGCTTTTATGCCAGAACAGAACTCTTGAACGACGTCATGGAATATTAAAGAACCCCAGACGAAGGAACCCAACTCCTCACTTCTTTGCTTCATCCAAATTATTTTGGTGTGCATACCAAAGATCATCAAAAACACATTAACGTGCCACGCAAACATCAGCATACACCATATACATTTTTCATAGTTTTTCTTTTAACCGCAAAATAGCCATCGCATGCCAACTACGCATCTGCTAGTCTATAATTGCTCGTATATACATATCACACGCACTTGTCACAGTGCGACATTAAGCCCTCGTATATTTCATACACGCCCTTGTCACAGTGCGACAAACCTATCGAAGGAGCATGCCAGGCAACAGCTGACACACACCAGGCACTTCGTCTCTGAATAACTACCGATGATTCTGAACGTCGCATTAGACGCGATGATTTCCTCCCAGAGGACACGAGCGGCGATAATACAGGAGTGTACAGCCAATCAAACACACGGAGCATCCGGCCGGCCAGACCAAGCGGTCGCGTGCCCCAGGGAAGCCACGTACCCTGTGACGAGGATCTCTGGGTAGCTGTTGCCGCCAGTGCCCCAGCTGCCGCCCGTGATGGGCCACTCCCTCTCACTGAAGCCCGTCCTGTCGGCACGGACATGCCACACACAGTCAAGGCACATACCACACACTGAGTGTCGGACACCCAGTCATGTCGAACACTGAGCACCAGGCACCCAATCTCGACACATGCCACACACTGAGTGTCGGACACCCAGTCATGTCGAACACTGAGCACCAGGCACTCAATCTCGACACATGTCACGCACTGAGTGTCGGGGGTTTAGGGGCGCATCAACTGCATAGGTTATACAGCGCACTGAGCTTCGGACACCCAGTCATGTCGAACACTGAGCACCAGGCACTCAATCTCGACACATGCCACACACTGAGTGTCGGGCACCCAGTCATCTCGAACACTGAGCACCAGGCACCCAATCTCGACACATGTCACGCACTGAGTGTCGAACACCCAGTCATCTCGAACATTGTGCACCAGGCACTCAATCTCGACACATGCCACACACTGAGTGTCGGACACCCAGTCATCTCGAACACTGAGCACAAGGCACCCAATCTCGACAAATGTCACGCACTGAGTGTCGGGGGTTCAGGGGCGCATCAACTGTATAGGTTATACAGCGCACTGAGTGTCGGACACACAGTCATGTCTAACAACAGCAGGTCTTCTAGCAACAGCAGGTCTTCAGTCAAAGGGTTGTTGATCAGTGGAATGGGCTGCCTGCTGATGTTGTGGGGAGTTCCTCATTGAATGTATTTAAAAGTAGGGTGGACAAATTTTTTAGACAGGAAAATCTTGTTTTTGATTTCTAATTTGGATGGATGGGATGATATATATGTTAAAGGTGCACGGCACAGACCCCTTTAAGCAGGGGCTATGGTAGCACAATGGGTATGACGGGAGGAGCTTGCAATTGTTGAGGGTGTTATGCAATAGCAAGTGGATGATGCTAGATAGGCTGGGATATATAGCTTCCTAGGAACTTGGGATTAGGGATTGATTGGGGTGAGAATATGTACATTTCTAGTACCTTTTCTAGATAGGCTTAACCCAGATGGGCCCCTGTGGCTCTTATTAAGCCTTAACACTTTATGACTTTATGACTTTATAACACTGAGCACCAGGCACTCAATCTCGACACAGGTTACACACTGACTGTCGAACACTCAATGTGTGACACTTTGTGTACTTGGAATTTAGCAAAGCCTTTGATAAAGTTCCACATGGGCGTCTAATTCAGCAACTAGATCAGCATGTGTCTGATGGAAAAGTTCTAGGTTGGATTGAAGCATGGTTACGGGGACGGAAGTAAAGGGTAGTGTTAAATGGATGTAAATCTGAATGGAAGGATGTTCTGAGTGCAGTGCCACTGAGCTCTGTTCTAGGGCCCTTCTCTTCATCATCTTTGTGGATAGCATTGAGGTAGGGCTGAGGAATAGGGTGTTCAAATTTGCTGATGACATCCAGCTGGTAAGAGTGGCTAACAGTAGTGATCAATCTAGTAACATTTGTAGTGGTTGAGTTAGCCACCAATAGGTGTCGCCGCGGTAGTCCCCTCAGGTGAGCAGTGAACAACCAATAGAGTTCCCGTTCAGATTTCCTCGTGTGTGTCGTGCCCTACAGCAAATTCGGGTGGAAGCGAACCAATATTGAACTAGACTTGGAGGCAAGGGCGTCGCCACCGGGGGGGCAGGGGGGGCAGTCGCCCCCCCTGCCGTGAAACAGGGGGGGCGCCGCCCCCCTGAAATTTGAGGAGGCCCCTATCCGCAAATGCACAGCAAAAAAGGTGAGCAAGGAGGCCGACGGGACAGAATATCATGCTGTCAATGAGGCCTCAAAACTGACGAGGCCACCAGGAAATATAATCAGGTCTCTATAAGAGACGTAGAACAGAGATTGGGAGGAGGCCCCCAGGACGAAAAGGAGGCCCCATGACGAAAAGGAGGCCTCAAGACGTAGAACAGAGATTGGGAGGAGGCCCCCAGGACGAAAAGGAGGCCCCCGGGACGAAAAGGAGGCCCCCAGGACGAAAAAGAGGCCACAAGACGTAGAACAGAGATTGGGAGGAGGCCCCCAGGACGAAAAGGAGGCCTCAAGACGTAGAACAGAGATTGGGAGGAGGCCCCCAGGACGAAAAGGAGGCCCCCCAGGACGAAAAAGAGGCCCCCAGGACGAAAAAGAGGCCCCAAGACGTAGAACAGAGATTGGGAGGAGGCCCTCATGACGAAAAGGAGGCCTCAAGACGTAGAACAGAGATTGGGAGGAGGCTCCCAGGACGAAAAGGAGGCCCCCAGGACGAAAAGGAGACCCCATGACGAAAAGGATGCACCCAAGGACGAAAAGAAGGCCCCAAGACGTAGAACAGAGATTGGAAGGAGGCCCCCAGGACGAAAAGGAGGCCCCCCAGGACGAAAAGGAGGCCCCAGGACGAAAAGGAGGCACCAAGACGTAGAACAGAGATTGGGAGGAGGCCCCCAGGACGAAAAGGAGACCCCAGGACGAAAAGGATGCACCCAAGGACGAAAAGGAGGCCCCAAGACGCAGAACAGAGATTGGGAGGAGGCCCCCAGGACGAAAAGGAGGCCCCCCGGGACGAAAAGGAGGCCCCAGGACGAAAAGGAAGGCACCAAGACGTAGAACAGAGATTGGGAGGAGGCCCCCAGGACGAAAAGGACGCCTCCAGGACGAAAAGGAAGCTCCCAGGACGAAAACGAGGCCCCCAGGACGAAAGACGCAGTCCATGCGTCCCTACACTCCAACAATCAACCAACCAACCCCAGGACGAAAAGGATGCACCAAAGGACGAAAAGGATGCCCCAAAGACGTAGAACAGAGATTGGGATGAGGTCCCCAGGACGAAAAGGAGGCCCCCAGGACGAAAAGGAGGCCACCAGGACGAAAGGATTCCCCTAAAACGTAGAACAGAGGTTGTGAGGTGGCCCCCAGGACGAAAAGGATGCCCATAACGCAAAGGAAGCCCCCAAGACGTAGAACAGAGATTGGGAGGAGGCCCCCAGGACGAAAAGGAGGCCCCCGGGACGAAAAGGAGGCCCCAGGACGAAAAGGAGGCCCCAGGACGAAAAGGAAGGCACCAGGACGAAAAGGAAGGCACCAAGACGTAGAACAGAGATAGGGAGGAGGCCCCCAGGACGAAAGGAGGCCCCCAGGACGAAAAGGAGGCCCCCAGGACGAAAAGGAGGCCCCCCAGGACGAAAAGGAGGCTCCCAGAACGAAAAGGAGGCCACCAGGACGAAAGACGCAGTCCATGCGCCCCTACACTCCAACAATTAACCAACCAACCCCAGGACGAAAAGGATGCACCAAAGGACGAAAAGGATGCCCCAAAGACGTAGAACAGAGATTGGGATGAGGTCCCCAGGACGAAAAGGAGGCCCCCAGGACGAAAAGGAGGCCACCAGGACGAAAAGGATGCCCCTAAAACGTAGAACAGAGGTTGTGAGGTGGCCCCCAGGACGAAAAGGATGCCCATAACGCAAAGGAAGCCCCCAAGACGTAGAACAGAGATTGGGAGGAGGCCCCCAGGACGAAAAGGAGGCCCCCGGGACGAAAAGGAGGCCCCAGGACGAAAAGGAGGCCCCAGGACGAAAAGGAAGGCACCAGGACGAAAAGGAAGGCACCAAGACGTAGAACAGAGATTGGGAGGAGGCCCCCAGGACGAAAGGAGGCCCCCAGGACGAAAAGGAGGCCCCCAGGACGAAAAGGAGGCCCCCCAGGACGAAAAGGAGGCTCCCAGAACGAAAAGGAGGCCACCAGGACGAAAGACGCAGTCCATGCGCCCCTACACTCCAACAATTAACCAACCAACCCCAGGACGAAAAGGATGCACCAAAGGACGAAAAGGATGCCCCAAAGACGTAGAACAGAGATTGGGATGAGGTCCCCAGGACGAAAAGGAGGCCCCCAGGACGAAAAGGAGGCCACCAGGACGAAAAGGATGCCCCTAAAACGTAGAACAGAGGTTGTGAGGTGGCCCCCAGGACGAAAAGGATGCCCATAACGCAAAGGAAGCCCCCAAGACGTAGAACAGAGATTGGGAGGAGGCCCCCAGGACGAAAAGGAGGCCCCCGGGACGAAAAGGAGGCCCCAGGACGAAAAGGAGGCCCCAGGACGAAAAGGAAGGCACCAGGACGAAAAGGAAGGCACCAAGACGTAGAACAGAGATTGGGAGGAGGCCCCCAGGACGAAAGGAGGCCCCCAGGACGAAAAGGAGGCCCCCAGGACGAAAAGGAGGCCCCCAGGAAGAAAAGGAGGCTCCCAGAACGAAAAGGAGGCCACCAGGACGAAAGACGCAGTCCATGCGCCCCTACACTCCAACAATTAACCAACCAACCCCAGGACGAAAAGGATGCACCAAAGGACGAAAAGGATGCCCCAAAGACGTAGAACAGAGTTTGGGATGAGGTCCCCAGGACGAAAAGGAGGCCCCCAGGACGACAAGGAGGCCCCCAGGACGAAAAGGAGGCCCCAGGACGAAAAGGCGGCCCCTAAGACGTAGAACAGAGATTGTGAGGTGGCCACCAGGACGAAAAGGAGGCCCCCAGGACGAAAAGGAGGCCCCCAGGACGAAAAGGAGGCCCCCAGGACGAAAAGGATGCCCCATAACGCAAGGATGCCCCAAGACGTAGAACAGAGATTGGGAGGAGGCCCCCAGGACTAAAAGGAGGCCCCAGGACGAAAAGGAGGCCACTAGAACGAAAAGGATGCACCCAAGGACGAAAAGGACGTAGGACTAGACGTAGAACAGAGAACAGATATAGGAAGGTAGCCCCCAGGACGAAAAGGAGGCCCCAGGACGAAAAGGAGACCCCAGCACGAAAAGGAGGCCCTCAGGACGGAAAGGATGCCACCGAGACGGGCAAGAAGCCACCCAGGTTAGACGAAAAGGCTTCCGATGGGTGGCAGGATATTCTTAAGTTGGAAAACGAGGCCCCCAAGACGGAAGATGCCCCTGCAATATAAAATTAAGACCTGATAGGGGAGACTTCTCCGGACGCAATAGGGGCCCCAAGACGGGTAGGAAGGTTTCCGCAGGAATGAGAGAAGGCCACCGAGACCAGCCAGATGAGGCCCATATTTTGGAAGAGGAGGAACCTGGAAGAGAAGATCTAGGACTAGGACGCAAAAGCACACTGCTAAGAGGATAATGAGGCTCCAGACACAGATGAGGAGGCCCCCATGACGTGAGAGGAGGCCCATAATTTGAAAAAGGAGTTACCTAGGAGAAGGTAGGAGTCCCCAGAAATCAAGAGAGTGTCAAAAATGGCACGGAGGCAACCAGGATTGCAAAGGAGGCCACAGAATATGAGAGGAGGCCCTAAGACGGAAAAGGAAGGAAGATATAGATGAGGTTTCGGAGACGCAAAAGCAGGCCCCAAACGGGTGAGGTTCCACCGAGATAGAAAAGGATGATCCAGAGACGTGGCAGGAGGCACCTAATTCGGAAGAGAACGACACAAGATTGGAAACGAGACCCGATGATGAACGAGGAGGCCCCTAAAATAGGAGAGAAAGGTCATTGGATAAGAGAGATGGCTCCCAAGCGGAAAAGAAGGCTCGAAGACGGCTAAGAAGGTCCCCGGGAAATAACAAGGCCACTAAGATAGGAAAGGTTGCCAGTAATTTAGCAGAGGCGGCGCCTGGGAGAGAAGAGGAGTCCACCAGGAGATAAGAGACCACCCCTAAGATGGGTAAAGATCGAATCCAGAGCGCAGAGCAGGAGAACGCAGAGCAGGAGGCCCCCAAGACGTGAGAGGAGGCCCCTAATTTGAAAAAGAAGGCCTCTAGAAGAGAAATGAGGCACCTGCCGGACTCGGGAAGGAGTAGATCTCTAGGACCAAATGAGGTCGCGAAGTCCGGAAAGAGTTCCCAGGAAATGAGAGGAGGCCCTTAAGATGGGAGTGATAGCAGGTATGGAAGGAGGTGAGGTTTCCAAAATTGAAGATCCCTCAAGACGGGTAAGGCTTTGCCAGGATAAAGGAGGAGGCACACGAGGCGTGGCAAGAGGCCCCTAATTTGGCAGAAAATGACCCTCGAAGATGAGAGGAAGCCCCATGCCATGTTAAAGGAGCCCCAGAATGCAAGAGGCCCTCCAAGACGGGAGAGGAGGACCATTGAATATGGAGGAGGGTAGGACACACAAGGAGACATCGAAAACCGGTAAAAAGGCTCTAGGAAATGAGACGACGCGACAGGAGGCCTATAATTTTCAAGAAGAACCACCTAAGAAATAGTAAGAGTCGAGTCTGGGTATTTTAAAATCACGATATGGGCCCCAAAAGATCCCGCCGGGGCCCCCGCAAATTATGCTGAGCCTGGGGTACCGAAAATTCACGCCCGGACCACGAAAATCATGCCAGGGGCACAACAGGTCGTACCGTGCCCCAAAAGTCTTATTGGGACCAAAACAAATGACGCCGGAGCAACGAAGAACAATCCGGACATGAATAATCACTCTGTGGGCCCAACAATGACGCCAAAAGCCTCCAAAACGCATTGGACCCCAAAAAGTGTCGAGGCCGCTATAGCTCGCGCTAGGGATCCAAGAAAATGACGTCGGGGCCCAAAAGATCACATTGGACCCAAAAAAGTCGCGTCGCAGCCCTTGAAAATCACACTGGAGGCCCAGAAGGTCGCGCCGGGGCCCCAAAAGTTGCAGCTGTCCCCAAAATCAATTTTAACCGGAATGTCACTCTGGGACGGAAAAAAACTCCTTCAGTGGCCGCAGTGCTATATCAAAGGGGCAAATGTCCCCTCCATCCTGAGAGGGATAAGCTCCCAAGAATCGTGTCGGGGGCCTCAAAAATCGCGCTGGGGCCACCAAAATTCGCGTCGGTCCACCAGAATTCGCGTATGGGTCTCCAAATAAATACGGCGATCCCCGGAAAACTCGCTCCGAGGCCCGAAAAATTGCGACAGGAACCGCCAAAATCGCGTTGGGGCCACAGCTAAATACAACGCATCGCACAAACTCGAACCGGGCCCCCCAAATATCGCGCTTGGGACCCACAATTCCCATCGGTAGTCCCGTCGAGGCTCTACAAAATTGCCGTCTAGGTCCACACGTAAGCACAGTGTGACCACAAACACAAACACAAATCAAGCTGGAGCCCTCCAAAATAAGGATGGATTCCAACAACTAAATGCCCAGGTAAAAAAATGGCTCTGGAGCACCGAACATATTATCAGATGCCTTCACAAATTGCGTACGGCACCGAAAAACAAACCGGATCTCGAACAATCGAGGTGGGATACAAAAACATGGCGCCAAGGGCTCGAGAAATCAGGCCGGGATTCGGACTTTAAAAAAATCAGAAAAGTTTCACAAAATCGTATTGAGCCCAGAAAGCTGGGGTTGGGTCTCCGGAACCACGCGCCTGGGTGCGATAAGCCACTCTGGGACCTAGAAACATCGTACCGAAGCCCCAAAATTGTACTTGGGCCCCACAAGTGTGCGTCAGAAGCCCAAAATAAACACATCGGGACCCTAAGAGCACAACGGGGGCCGAAAATACAACTGACCCTTCAAAGCGCACAGTCTCACAAAAAGCGACAGGGCCTTAACACAAGCGTTGCAGCCATAAATATACATAACGGGAGGTCTAAAAAATGCACCGGAAGCTCTCAAGGCACACAGGGGTCATGCTAACGCACAATAGCCTGAAAAGGTGGCTGGGGCCGCAAAAAGCAACATGGTTCCAAAACAAACAAAAAGATCGGCGCTAAATAAACACATCGGGATCTTCGAAAACGCCCTGACACGTCAAAATCCTCGGTGTACAAAAATTCAACAAACCCTAAAACGAGCAGGGGGTTCGAAAATGCTTTAGGCCCCTAACAAAAATGGATTGGAGCCATAATACACAATCATAGACCAAGAAAGACGCAACGGGTAAAAAAACGCCCAGGCTTGGCCTCGGTTCGGTATCCAATCTGGGAGGATAGCAGCAAAGATATGAAGTGCATCAAAGCTCAGCGGAAACCGCATTTCATAGCTACCAGAAAATGTGGGAAGTAGGAAACTAATGATCGAATTTAATCAATCGATTTTTCGAAGCGAACGCCCATGCGAATCATTCCATCACGCCAAATATGGTGCAAGTCTATCATGTGGTAGCAATTAGCAAAACGCAGAAGGCCAAGCAGAAACCATAGCATCGCACGATGTGTGGCGAATGCACCGAATACGAAAAATGGGTGTGCACGTGCACTGACGTTGCCGTCGTGGCGACCGGGTGCTATGAACTGCAATGCCTGAAATTGTAAAATTTTGTATTTTAAAGTGGTGGGTAATACATTTTACTTTGAAGTTATGGGCCTAATACATCTTCTAAACCCTGCTCGTTTTAGGGCTTTGTTGCGTTTTTTTTGTGCACCGAGTATTTTCTACGTGTCGGGGCGTTTTCGAAGATCCCGATGTGTTTATCTAGCTCCCGGTCGTTTTGTACGTTTTGGAACCATGTTGCCTTTCGTGGCCCCAGCCTCTTTTCCAGACCCTTGTGCGCCCTCATGGCCCCTGTGCGCCTTGCGAGCTTGCAGTGTATTTTTCTTAGAGCTCCCGGTATGTTTATTTAGGGCTGCAACGGATGTTTTAAGGCCCTATCGCTTTTTGGGAGACTTTTGTGCGCTTTGGAGGGTTAGTTGTACTTTCTGGCAACGTTGTACTCTTAGGGTCCCGCTGTGTATATTTGGGGCTTCTGACACACATTTGTGGGGCCCCAGTATGATTTTGGGGCTTCGGTGCGATTTTTTCTGGGTCCCAGCGCGACTTATCGCGCCCAGGCACGTGGTTCCGGAGACCCAACGCCAGCTTTCTGGGCTCAACGCGATTCTTGTGGATCTTTTCTGTTTTTTTTATTAAAAGTCCGAATCCCGGCCTGATTTTTCGAACCTCTGACGCCATGTATCCCACCTCGATTTTTCGAGATCCGGTATGCTTTTCGAAGTCATACGCAATTTTTGAAGGCATCTTGAAAAAAATGTTCGGTGCAACAGAGCCATTTTCCTGACCCTGACATTTATTTGCTGGAATCTCCTTTTTTTGGAGGGCTCCAGCTTGTTTTTTGGGATACCGATCCGGGTTTGTGGTATAGGTGTAGTTTCAGCAGTGTGAGGTAACTTATCAAGGGATACCAAAAGAAAACCTTAGAACTGAGTGGTGGAGTTAGGGTTGAAATCCGACCAATCAGAAACCATAGTGGTAGATTAGGCCCCTCCACAGGACAATTTAGTTGATGATTAATTATATTATTTCGAAATGTACCCTTTGACAAAATAGCGGTCGAAATCCAAGGACTTTTTAATGGGCGTAGGTGCCCTCCCCCCCCTGCAAATCCGTTTGCCCCCTCCTGCTTGACGCAAATATAGGTACTCCACTGGTCCCTCAATAATTTTCCGAAACATACGCCCATGGGGAAAAGCCAACATTGAGGGGACAAATTACCCCTCATAAGCATGCAATACAACATCCATGCCCCATATGAAATGGGATGAATGATGTTTTTAAATGCATTTTCTTCCAACAAACTTCTTTTCTGTTATTACAGCCTGCATGCGATGCGCCCCTAAACCACAATAACTAACTAACTAACTAACAGCCTGCATGATTAGAGCTTCCCAGCTTCCATACCTTCTCAACGTCATTTACAAACGGCACAGCACAGCGAAAACGATGGGCGTGACGGCGTGGAATGTGAAGGCTTGGATTATGTATGTACTGACATTGTTGCATTGTTGCATTGTCATTTATGCATTGGTGTTCAATGCTTGTTCTTGCCGTGAATTTATTCGCTGAGGATATATTTTAGCTCGTGTGACAGCTGCCTTGCAGCCAGCACCAAATGTTATAAAAATAAACAAATTCCTAAGATGACGCTAAAAAGACTAATGCAATCCACTTCTCGTTGTCACCTTTACGAAATTGTCGTCCTTGGACTGAGAAATGGTCGTTCAAGCTTTGCTTATGACATCAAGCTGATGGGAATAAATAACAGTAGTGATGAATCTAGCTATATTCAGTTAGACTTGGAGGACTTAAAAGTGGGTTGATCAATGGCAGATATCTGTAAGATATGCTTAGCACCAGCCCCGCCAGCTCGCTGCAATCTAGAGGCCAGCGGGAAGATTCGAGAAAGCATTGAGACGATGGTTTGTTTTGGCACTTATGCATTTATCCAAATATTACTTATTTATACCCTGGTATGGCCCAGTTTTCAGCCGAAATGATTAGTGCTATTGCATTTTGAGTAAATGATGCACCATGCCAAGAACAAACAAAAAACCAATATGAAATCATGTTCCCCATCCTCGAACCATAGTATAAGAGCCTAAAAACAATATGAGACCCTAACACAATGGAGGCCCCCTTTCGGGTAACAGGAGGCCCCCTTTCGACCTTGCCCCCCCCTGGAAGAATTTCGTGGCGACGCCACTGCTTGGAGGACCTAAAAGTGGGCTGGCCAACGGCACATGACTTTCAACTACGAAAAATGTAGGGTTATGCATCTCGGGTCTGGAGGTGAGACTTTCACATGTACAATGCGAGGCAGGAAACTGGATGTTATTGACTTAGGTGTGTTAGTTTCAAATGATCTTAAATAAAAAACAATGTACTTGAGCTAGAAACAGGGCCATCGGAATGCTGGGGATCATTAATATGAGTATGAGGTAAGGCAGGGAAGTCATGGAAAAAAACTGTATTTAGCCTATGTGCGACCCCACTTAGAATGTTTTGTACAGACATGGAACCCTTAATTAGAAAAAGACATAGATATGCTAGAAAGAGTGCAGCGCAAAGCCACTAGACTCATCAGTGGACTAGGTAACTTAGAATATGGGAAAAGGCTTATGACATTAGATGTGTATGACATTAGATGTGTACTCAAGTATGGGAGATTAAGGGGTGATATGATTTAAATATATCAAATCGCTAAAGGGCTAAATCAGGTCAATCTGAATGATGCCTAGCGATTTAGACATCACATACGGGTCGTCAATTCAGGCTAGACAAATCGAGGTGTAGGACAGTTAACCGAGAACATGTCTTCAGTCAAAGGATTGTTGATCAGTGGATTAGACTACCTGCTGATGCTGTGGGGAGCCCCTCATTGAATGTACTCAATAATAGTGTGGACACTTTTTTCAGGCTGGAACATCTTGTTTCTGAGTTCTAATTAGTTAGATTTATGCTAAGTAGGTGTGCACTGTACAGGCCCCTTTAAGCAGGCATCCATGGAGTTTGGAAATTATTGGTACGGAACTCGAGCCACATGTGTGTTACGCGGGATCGAGTGAATAGGGCTGAAAAGGTAAGGTAGATAGGCATTGATGGGTGTGTGGGATTTTGGTGGATGGTTTCATTGGAATTAGGGATCTGGTGTTGGTTGGGGTGATGTGTGTATTTTTACCAGTGCTGTGGTATCTTCCCTTTACATACTTAACCTGGGTGGGCCCTTGTGGCTCTTATTAAGTCTGAAAACTTTATGACTTTATGACTTATGACACCCAGTCATGTCGAACACTGAGCACCAGGCACCCAATCTCGACACATGTCACACACCGAGTGTCGGACACCCAGTCATGTAGGACACCGAGTGTTTATTGGACACCCAATTTACACATACCACGCGCTAAGTGTCGGACACATACCCATGTCGAACACTGAGTGTCGGACACCCAATATCGACACATGTCACACATTGTGTGTCGGTCATCTTGTGCCGTCACATGTCACAAAATGTGTGTCGGACATCTTGTGCCGACACATGTCACACAATGTGTGTCGGACACCATGTGACGACACTGAGTGTCGGACAAATTGTGCCGACATATGTCACACACTGAGTGTCACTTCATGGGCACAGTCACGACGAATGCCACACCAAGTGTTGCTGTGTAGACACCAAGCTATGCCTCACACCAACACATGCCGTGGACGGCCAGCGATACCAAGCGTCACAGCCATGTGAACTAGTGCAGACGGCAGACGGCAAATAGCACTTAAACTTGACACAAAAGGCTGAATGGCTTGTCAATTGCAAGTGAAAGCGGGTGCCCCATTACACAGTTGTTCCTGCCCACCGTGTTAGGCACACTACGATAAGGTAGACTACTGGCGACAAACACGAGCTCCTGTGGTGGCGGATCGCTTGATGTCAAATACAGCAAACAGCAAAGCAATACACTGGCTGCTAGGCACGCCAGACAATTGTACGCAATTCATGACAAATGCAGTGGCGTCGCCATGAAATTCTTCCGGGGGGGAGAGGTTGAAAGGGGACCTCCTGCTCCCCGAAAGGGGCCTGCACTGTGTTAGGGTCTCCTATTGTTTTTAGGCTCTTAGTATGATTATGGAATGAGAAACATGATTTCATATTGATGTCTTGTTTTTTCTTGGCATGGTGCATCATGTATGCACAACCCAATAGCAATAATCTTTTTCTTCGCTGACAAATGAGCCATAACAGGGTATAAATATGTAATATGTGGATACATAACTAAGTGACAAAACAAACTAATGTCTTAATGCTTTCTCGACCAGAAGAATCTTCCCACTGGCCTCCAGATTGCAGCGAGCTGGCGGGGCTGGTGCTAAGGAAATCTTAAAGATATCTCCCATTGATCAACATAATTTTATGTCCTCCAAGCCATACAGTCATAAAGTATTAAGGCTTAATAAGAGCCACAGGGGCCCATCTGGGTTAAGCCTATCTAGAAAAGGTACTAGGAATGTACATACTCCCACCTCAATCAATCCCTTATCCCAAGTTCCTAGGAAGCTATATATCCCAGCTTATCTAGCACCACTCACTTGCTACCGCATAACACCCTCAACAATCACAAGCTCCTCCCATCACACCCATCGTGCCACCATAGACAATCTCATCAGCATCACATCCCGAAGGAGGGTGCCGAATCCACTGCTAGGCACACCCCACACAAATTCATAAAGCGTTCAGACTTAATAAGAGACTCACTTGCTATTGCATAATGCACTCAACAATTACAAACTCCTCCCATCATACCCATTGCGCTACCATAGACAATCTCATCAGTATCACATCCCGAAGGAATGTGCTGAATCCACTGCTAGGTACACCCTATATAAAGTTATAAAGCGTTTAGACTTAATAAGAGACTCACTTGCTATTGCATAACACACTCAACAATTTCAAACTCCTCTCAACTCCCAACTCCTCCCTGTCGATCAACCCTCCCTGGAATACAGAAAAACAAGCCCCCTATTCTTCTAATGATTGTCTATGCCGTTTTTAAAGATGTTCAGTGTGTTGCTACTGACAATGGTTCCTGGCAGCTGGTTCCAGTGTTCTACTACCCTGTTGGTGAAGAAAGACTGTCTTAACCTTGTCCTGCTGTGATTAACTTTAATTTTGAATTGATGACCTGTAATTGCATCATTTCTGCTAAATTCAAACATTTCCCTGAGATATCCCTGTTCCTGACCATGAACAAATTTAAAAACCTCGATGAGATCTCCTCTCAGCCTTCTATATCTAAGTGAAAACATATTCAATTTCTTCAATCTTTCCTCATATGCCAGGTTGCCTATACCATTAACCATTTTTGTTGCCCTCTTTTGTACTCTCTCTAAAAGCCAACAATCTTTCTCATAACTAGGGGACCAAGCTTGGACACAGTATTCCAAATGTGGCCTGACATATGCACAGTAAAGCTTCCTGATGACCTCCTCACTTTTGTATGACACATTCCTCTGTATTGCCCCAAGCATTCTTAGTGCCTTCTTCCTGGCTTCTTTGGTCTGTTCTGATGCCCCAAATTTTGTGTTCAAAATAACACCTAAGTCCTTCTCCTGCTGAGTCACAGATAGTACTTGGCCACCCATCAAGTATGGAGCCTTCATATGCTGCCTACCTACTTTGCACTTATCAAAATTAAACTTCATTTGCCATTTTTCGGACCACTTCACTAGCTCGCCTAAGTCTTTCTGCAGCAAAACCTGCTCATTGTGCCCTGTTATTGCCCTAAAGATCTTCAAATCATCCGCAAATTTCAAAACCTTACTGCTTAGGCCACATTCAATGCTATTCACATATATAATGAACAATAGTGGCCCCAGTACCGACCCCTGGGGTACTCCACTAAGAACATTTTGCCATGATGACTTTGTACCATTTAGCATCACTCTCTGCTGTCTATCTGAAAGCCACAACTCTATCCATTTTAGGATGCTACCTGCAATACCATGGACCTGAAGCTGCATCATTAACCGTCTATGGGGTACATTGTCAAAGGCCTTACTAAAGTCAAGATATGCTACATCAACCTGATTTCCCTGATCAAATTGTTCTGTAGCAAAATTCAAAAAGTCCACGAGATTTGTGAGACACGATCGCCCTCTTCTAAACCCATGTTGAGTATCTTGAATCAATCTGTTTCCTTCCAGAAAACTAACTATTCTATCCTTGATAATTGATTCGAGTACCTTGCAGACTAGGGATGTGAGGCTTACTGGGCTATAGTTTTCAACTTTCCCTCTTTCTCCTTTCTTGAAAATAGGAACTACATTTGCCCGTTTCCAATCTGTAGGAATTTCATTTTGTGAAACTGATCTACAAAATATTATACTAAGTGGAATTGCCACTTCCTTTTCAGCTTCCCGCAATACCCTAGCATAAATTCCATCAGGTCCTGCTGCCTTGTTTCGCTTTATTTTTCTGATATAATTGAAAACAATATCACTATCAATGAAATCAACATCGTGTATCTGATCACCTGTCATTGAAGTGTGGTTCACGGTTGGCAGATTAGTCACATCCTCCACTGTAAACACTGATTTAAACTGCTTTCTCAGCTCCTCAACCATCTCACCATCCTCGCTCAATATAGTCCCATTTACTTCCAGTGGACCAATTGTGCTTGAAACTTTACTTAGCTTGTAGAAACTAAAGAACTTTTTACTGTCCCCATTACAGTTCCTAGCCAAATCCAATTCTTTTGCTCTCTTTGCTGCTCTGATTTTCTGCTTCACAGCATCTCTAGATTTTTGATACGACCTTAGATTTACGATATTTGAAGCTTCCTTAAATACACTAAATGCATCTTTCTTAGCCTTAATTGCTTTCATCACATCTGGTGTAAGCCATGCTGGCTTTCCTACACTTCTTTTGCGCCTTTGCTTTTGGGGACATGTCTAATCTGAATTTCCCTCAAGTAAGATTTGAACTTTTCCCACATTTCACAGGCATTTAAATCAAAGAATTCTTCTTCCCATTTGATGGCACTTAAAGCCTCTCTTATGCAGTCAAAGTCTGCCCTGTTAAAATTTGGAATCTTTGCCAAATTATCCTTGATTGTCCCTGCTACCTGTGCCTTGAATCTTACTATGCAAGATAAGTCTAACTGAACATAGCTAAATTCATCACTACTGTTAGTCATTCACACCAGCTTGATGTTTGTTTGTATGTTTATTTATTTAACACATCACAACACGCATATAAGATGGGCAATTTTGCGATTGGCACAAAAGACCAAGCTGGTCTTAAATCTAGGTGCCTCTCGCAACAGCGTCTTTAACCAAAAAAAAACGCTTGACCACCGACACCGTGCGACAATCGCTACCTGCCCCCGCCAGCACGCCCCATCGCCACACAAAGCATGCACTCATCTGAGTGGTACCCAACACTATGCCTGCACCCGGTAGCACCTGGTTAGTTCTGAATGTTAGTTCTGAATGTTAGTTCTGAATGTTAGTTCGTTGTGTTAAAGCGCTTTGTGTTGATAAGAAACGTCTGAAATGTTAATGCAATACACGGCTCAAGGTTCTTTCTGAGACCATATCCAAAAATAAGTGCTTGTGAGATCTCATTTTCAGTTAAATTAGTAAACATATTTGTAGTGCTTCGGAGTTTGGTGAATATAATATTTATATGGTAAGCATAAAGAGGACAGTGCAATATGAAGTGAATTGTATCTTGTTTAAAGTGGCCACATGGGCATGATGGGTCATGTAGAGGATTGATGACAAATACGTCTGCGTTTAGTTGAGTGAAGCCCATTCTAAATCTTGCATGCAGCGTGCTGCCTACTTGTGTTCCAAGCGAATAATATTGTGGTGGTATCGTGGCACTTGTGCGACCCATAATTTAACTCTTGAATTTATTGATGTTTGGTTCGTGCCTTAAATTTTCAGGAAGATTATTCCACACCTTTGTTGTGGCCAGGAAAAACGATTTTTGGAACGAGGCGATTCTATTTCGCGGGTCTGTTAGTGTAGTTGAATTTCTCAGGCGCCTTCCTGTAATGGTTATTGGTTTTTACGACGCGTCGACCGTTGAGTCATATAGCGTCGCCAATCTCTCACGCCGATTGGTCGCGGGCGAAGAGTAGCGACAGGTGAGATTCGAACCCACAATCTTTGGATTGTGAGACGAGCATCTAACCCCTAGACCACTCGTCCCCTACCTTCCTGTAATGGTCTGCCGTGGTTCAGTAACTAGTTTTCTAATATAATTTGGGAGACTCATGCCTGCGTGCTTGATTTTGTAAAACAAAAGAAGTTTATGAATTTCTCGCTGTGTTTTAAGCTCATCCAATCCCAATTCTGACATAATTTTTCCTGATGATGTTTTATATAGCGCACCTGTGATTAATCTAGTTGCTCTTTTTTGTAATTTTTCAAGTCTGAGTGTATCCGATATTGTTATATTCCCGTCGTATATGGTCTCTGCGTAGTCAAACAAAGGCCGAATGTAAATTTTGTACAAGTTTAAGAGGATTTGCTTTGAAATCTTACTTGCAATAGGATAAAGAGGACTTAGTGCACAATTGACCTTTAGGATAATGTCGTTTATGTGACTATGGAAACGCAAGTCAGAAGAAAATGTTAGGCCGAGGTGTTTATGATTTTCTAAGTTTGGTATTAGCTGGATTCCCATTCTGAAATTTAGGGGTTTACTGTTTCTCTTACATGTGAATGTTTGTTGGATCGTTTTTGCCGCGATAAATTGTATGCCCCATTTTGTTCCAAATTCGTGTATAATATCAAGATCTTTTTGAATTGATTGTTGTGCTTCTAGTGAGCCTTGGGTGTGCGATGGCATATCCTAGTGCAAAAATCCCATGGGATTGACATTTATTCATATGAGACATATGGGATCCCATATGTCTCATGGAGGAAAACCTGGATTGTCCAATGAGGAAAACCAAATCCCATTGAAATAGACAGAATCCCATGGAAAACCCAGAACAGTCCCATTGCAGAATTGGGACAGTCCCGTATAGCGTACGGGAACCCCGTCCCGACTTTTATGAGCCCGATCCCTCAGGCATCCGGAAGGCTTCTCCTTTTAGGGAACCGTCCCTAACCAGCCTAGAGGCTGGTCTAAAATATTTCAAGTGCAGTATAGAGACCTGCGCCAAGACCAACGAATAATTAATTAGGAGCTTAATCAGTCATGCAGACACTCAATATGGCAGGTAAAATACGTGGTTCTGAAACAGCAAGAACAGTGGCTCGAACGGCATTCACGATCTTCACAGTAGAGGACCAATTATCGAAGTAGCTGACGCTACTTCTATCATCACTGGGTGATTGGCAGTTTGGCGCCGGCCGGCCTGTTTGAATCCTTTTGTGGCAAGTTCGCACGGGCTGGCCTTCTATCTTACGAACATTACACAGCGATTGTCAATGATATAGGATTCACGGACACGAGAGAAAGCATAGTGTGGTGACGATGGTGATGGTTGTGCGATTGAGGGCAAGACAAGATCCTGAAAAGGAATTGCAAATAGCATGGACCATGCTACCTACCTATAAGAAGGCTGCAATTGAGCTGATGGCAAGTGGACAATCGTTAAGTACACGAAATTGTGAGAAACTGACGTGGCGTGATGTGATAGGCTTATAGCGACAGATTGCAGGATATCAGTAGTGCTGCCATTACTTGGTTCGGTAATTGTCTAAATGGAATGGTACTGGAACTAGCTGGAACTGGCGATTTGGGGAGCTGATCATGATTGTGATAGGTAGATAGTAACCTACCTAGGTAGGTAGGAAGGCAAATTTGCAGCTCAAGGTAATTTTCGATTTCTTGGAATTTCTTTTTCTAATCGAATGCTTATGAATGTGCTTACCATGATTGTGATGTAACCACTCATTTCCTCTGCAAATGCATGCTTTTCAGTTGGGTGGCAAAATAACACCCACAAAGGGGCTTGGAGTTGGGTAATATAGTATGAAAAGCAAAGTTCAAAATAGGGGAAAATGCAACAGAATCTCACCTAACCTAACCTAACCTCTATGCAAGATAATACATTTTTAATGGAAAATTTCCGAACGTTTTTTCCCCTTCAAATTTTCGAATTAAAAACACCTAAACTAAACGAACTGAACCTAACCTAGCCTGAACTGTTTTTGAAGAAGAAGAACTGAAATAAAAACCTGGCTTAACCTAACCTAAACTACAAAAACTGCTTTTGAAGAAAAATATGTTCTTAATTTTTGAATTAAAAATATCATTACAAAAAACAACAACATTGTTTGATATGTTTTCTAACTTTGAAAAGGACCTAACCTAACCGAACAAAACCTAATCTCTTTGTATTCTTCATTAAGGTAAACTGTTTGTAAAACTTGTCTCCTTGTTAATTTAAACTGCAATAATACTCCTGCCTACAGGGGATGTTTTTGTATGTTTACTGCATTGCATGTTTTTGGGTCGGCACCTGGTCCCCCCCGCAATGTTGGCTGTCCCCCACCCCAGTAATTTCAACATTTAACATGGCACCCTATAAGGTATGCCCCAATCCATTTTAGCTTGCGCATTACCTTCGTGTATTGTGCCTCCCCCCCCTCTTCCCAGAAAAAACCATCATTTTCAGAAACCTACTCTGATGGTTTCCTATGTCTCTGCCAGTGCTGGGCTCACACTTTGTGTGCAGCATGGTTTTAACAACAATATTATTGCCGTTTAGGTTGTTCACAGGACGAATGAATCACATGCTTTGCTGGTAAATTTGTGCTTTAAGGTGTTTTATGAATTCTTGGAAGTCATCCTTCCAATGCAATGTTTATGATTGTGACTAAGCTGATGGGACCACTCAGTTTTGTGCAAATGCTTACTTTTTAGTTTGTGAGTAAAATAACACTAGAAAAGGAGTTTTGAATTAGATAACAGCATCAAAAGTAATGTTTCTAACATAAAAAATGTAACATAGCCTAGATTATCCTAGCCTAAGCTCCCCTTTGGAGAAGCAAACAAATACAAAACACAATTTGACAAATTTAGAACAGTTCGTGTTCTTAAAATTTTCCAACTTCCATTCCAACAATGTCCCGTCTAAAGGAAAGAGTTTAACCTAACCTAATCTAACCAAACCTAGCCCTTTGTTTGCCTTATGGAGGTAAAATGTGTGCAAAACTTAACTTGTATATACCTTAAACAGCAATAATATCCTTTTACTTTTAATTGCTATATTTTCTTTAGCGAGAGCTTAGACTGGGTTAAACAAAGATTTCTGAAGCCTAGCTTTATTCTTCATTATGTGTTACTCCACTTGAAGCCCTACTTTGTGCTATTATTTTGCTTGCCAACCGAAAAGTAAGGAGTAGACTCCATGTGTTGGCGTGTTGGCCAACCTTACGAAAACGCCTCATAAATATACGTCAAACATCGTGTTCGTTTGTCTTTCAAAATTTGCGTGTCGTACGTCGTTTCATCCTGTTTGCATGGACATGCTCTGGGAAGACGAGTGGGGTTTATGCTGGTTCATAAATCCCACCGGGGCCTGGGCTTCCCCACTGGGATTTCCCAGTGGGAATCCCTGGATGGTTCACACTGGGAATAGTATAAAATCCCTCGGGGACTGTGTATGAATCGCATGGTGGATTCCCACACGATTGTCTCATGGGGAATGCTTCATATCCTGACAAGGACAATCCATGCAATTTGATGGGTCAATCCCATGGGATTCTTTTTTCACTAGGGTAAGGAAGCTTAAACGATCATTTCTCAGTCCTCGGACGACAATTTCGCAGGTTCGCGAGAAGTGAAGTGAAGGCGACAACGAGAAGTGGATTGAATTGGTTTTCTGATCGTCATCTTGGGGATTTATTGATTTTTATAACATTTGGTGCTGGCTGCCAGGCACCTGGCACACAAGCTAAAATAATAAGTCTTCAGCGAATAAATTCACGGCAAGAACAAACATTGAACACCAATGCATAAATGGCAATGCAACAATGGCAAAGCATAAATAATGCAAAACCTTCAAATTCCACGCCGTTACGCCCATGGTTTCCGCTATGTTGTACCGTTTTTGTAAATGACGTCGTCGAGAAGGTATTGAAGCTGGAAAGCTCTAATTATGTAGGTTGTAATCACATAAAACAATCGGGGCTATATGACCAACGCAGTCGATGGGCCCCTAAACCCAAATAACCAACCGATCACAGAAAACAAGTTTGTAGGAAGAAAATGCATTTAAAAACATCATTCCTCTCATTTTATATGGGGCATGGGTGTTGTTTTGTATGCTTGTGAGAGGGAATTTGCCCCCTCAATGTTGGCTTGCCCCCATGGGCGTATGATTCTGAAAATTATTGGGGGAACAGTGGCGTACCTATATTTGCATCAAAGGGGAGGGGCAAACGGATTTGGAGGTGGTCCACCTACCCACATTAAGCAAGTCCTCGGATTTCTACCACTATTCAGGGTCAAAGGGGACCTTTCAAAATAAAATAATTAGTGACCAACTGAATTGTCCTGTGGAGGGGCCTAATCTACCACTATCGTTTCTGATTCGTCGGATTTCAACCCTAACTCCCCCACCCTGCTCGAATGTTTTCTTTTGGTATCCCCTGATAAGTCACCTCACACTGCTGAAATTACACTATATAAATCACTTTAAAATGTAAAATTTCCCAATTTAAGGCATTCCAGTTCATAGCGCCAGGTCGCCACAATGCCAATGTTCGTGCACGTGCACAACCCATCTTGCGCATTCGGTGCATTCGCAATACTTTGTGCTATGCTTCAGTTTCTGCTAGGCTTCCTCCGTTTTGCTAATCGCTGCCACATGATAGACTTGCGCCATATTTGACGTGATGGAATGCTTCGTATGGGCGTTCACTGCGAAAATTGGATTAATTAATTAAATTGGATCATTAGTTCTTTCTGGCGGTTAAGAAATGCGGATACGCGCTGAGCTCTGATGCACCTCATATCTTTGATTAAATATGCTCCCAGATTGTCTACCGAACCGAGGCCCTGCCTCAGTGTTCTTTTTTTGGAGACGTTACGTCTTTCTTCGTCTATGGATATGTCTTAGGGCTCCAATCAATTTTTGTTAGGGTCCCAATACATTTTTGAAACCCATGCTCGTCTTAGGGATTGTTGCTTTTTGGTGCACCGGAGATTTTGCGCTTTGGAGGGCCAGTTGCATTTTCGGCCCCCGTTATGCTCTTAGAGTCCCGCTGTGTTTATTTGTGGATTATGACGCACATTTGTGGGGCCCCAGTACGGTTTTGGTGCTTCGGTGCGATTTTCTGGGTCCCAGCTTGACTTATCGCGACCAAGCGCGTGGTTCCGGTGACCCAACGCCAGTTTTCTGGGTTCAACGCGATTTTTGTAGATCTTTCCTGAATTGTTTTTGTTAAAGTCCGAATCCCGGCCGAATTTTTCGAGCCCCTGGCCCCATGCTTTCTCATCCCACCTCGATTTTTCGAGCTCCGGTATGTTTTTCGGGGCCGTACACGATTTGTGAAGAGATCCGGTGATATGTTCGGTGCTCCAGAGCCATTTTCCTGACACGGACATATATTTTTTTGGAGTCCCTCCTTATTTCGGAGGACCACGGCTTGGTTTTTTTTCAGGATATCGATGCGAATTTTAGGGTCACACTGTGCGTATGTGGGGCCCTAGACGTCAATTTTTGGGAGCCCCGACGTAAATTTTTGATACCCAGACCAATTTGTTTGGGACTACCGATGGGAATCGTGGGCACCTAGCGTGATATTTGGGGGGACCAGTCCGAATTTGCGGGGCGAGTTGTACTTAGCTGTGGCCCCAACGCGATTTTGGCTGTTGCTGTTGCAAACTTTCGGGCCTCGGAGCGAGTTTTCTGGGGCCCGCCGTATTTATTTGGAGCCCCTGCGCGAATTCTGGTGCATCGAGGCGAATTTCGGTGGCCCCAGCGCGACTTTCGGGGCCCCGGCACGATTTTGGGAGCTTATGCCTCTCAGGAGAGATGGGGAATTTGCTCCTTTGATATGCCACTGCGGCACTGAAGGAGCTATTTTTTTTTCAGACCATGGCACCTTTCTGAGTAGAAACACCCTCCGGGTAATTGTTTTCCGGACCTGTTCTCAATTTTTCGGTGCTGGGTTCGATTCGATCGAGTCTCGGTGTGAACTTTTTGGACATCGAGTTCTATTCCTTTTTTTAATGTCCTTGTTCGATATTTTTTGGTACCGGTACGATTCTTCGCCCTCCCGGCGCGATTTCTTTTCGGTGCCCTGGCAAGTTTTTTCTGGAGCCCAACGGGTTTTGGGGGGACTTTGACCCGATTTTTAAGGCCGCAGTGACATTCCTGCTAAGAATTAATTTTTGGAGGTGCGCCCCTCAGTCTCACGACAGGGGGACGACTTCCCCCCTCCCGGAGGCGACGCCCCTGGACACATGGCACATGTAGAACGCACATTTAAATATCAGAGGAAGGAGTTCGCGCATGACTAAAATCGAAGCGGTTTGGAGAGCGAAGGACCAATGGAAATCCAAATTGTAAAACATGAAAAGATAGAAGAAATGATAAGCATCCCATGAAGGCATCCCTTGATATGTCGATACGAAGTGCCGCATCTCGTTATCAAAGCAAATGAACCGTTCGGAATCGCTGAAGGAAGGCGATTCCCCATTGATGCCGACTTGATGGTGGGGGGGTAGGGGGCAGCCTGCTGAATAGACCCGCTCTTTTCGCAGGTTAAGCACCCACCTCTCACGCCGGCACGGTTCCACCCCTCACTCCGACGCAGTCCCACTCCTTACTTCAAGTGGGATGGAGGATAATTTACCAACTTCACCCTTGCATACCACAGGCAATAAAAAGTTTAGTATGTCTATTGTAGCTTGCATTGGTGAACCATTAAGGACGTACTAAACTCGTAGCCTGACGGGTAGAGCATGAGGCGGTTACCCCTATATCTAAGTACGTATGTTTGCGACGGTAATGTTAAATGTTAAAACACACTCACTTCACAGGCAATGAATGTATGTGCTCACAATGAATGCGGCGGTGACGATCAAAGTTAAAACACACTCACTTCACAAAAATGAATGCATGTGCATATAATGAACACAGCGGTGACGATCAATGTTAAAACACACTACACAGACGATTAATACATGTGCATACAATGAACACGGCGATTCACCGGCATTGTTTGTTGATTTTGTTCTGGTTGACATGGATCATCTATTTTTACGTGAAAACACCCTACATCAATACCTTCGTCTGCACAAATGAACAACGGCGAGTTCTGGCCGACAGTCACCGTCACACAGCGAATGTTTTATGGCTTATGGCGAATGGCTTCCATTTTAAACCAACTCCGCGCGAATCCACACGTGTAAAAACGCCCTTTTATCAAGTAATTTGTCAGCGATATCTCTGGTGTATTTCTCAGTTCACTGGCGGGATTTGGCATCTCTGAGGGGTGGCGCCATTTGTTTTCACCGCAGTCCGGCCGGCCTTCAGTGCAGCGACAGCAGCGGTAGCAATGCACGCAGCGCCGAGTTTCCTGTCGCGCAGGCCCGCACTCATGGTGCATTTGTAACGATCCCAGCCTTGGAATGGACTCATTACTGGGTTAAACGGCTGCACTTCTGCTAAATCTGCCAGTGTCACCGGTGCGGCTAAAACGGCCGTCGCTCAGGCATGGGTCACGAATCTTTTGCATAAACAACTGGTCGCCGCTCCAAAACGTTCATACAATAAAGCACATACTCGACCAAACATACATCCTTCTGTCATAGTTCAAATACATACAACGACAGTGTGGCATATCCATCATGACATTGCATGAATCAACTGCAAAATCAACGAATCCACTTTACAACTGCCGTGAGTTGAAGCCAACAATATAGTATTCAAGTAAAACATTAGACGCCTGCAGGTAAATAACTGCACAATTATTTCATTTCAATTTAACCACCGCATTTGGGAGATCAAAGACACAAACATAGAGACATCCACCAACATGTAATACTATCTATTCATGCCATATATAACAAATGTTCAACAATATGTTGGATAAACCCATAACTTGGTAATTGCCACTGACACACAAAACTAATTCGCGTTTCGAAACTCAAACATTGTGACCTGATGCATCGCATTGTTGTAATGAAACTCTTGGAATGAGTAGGAAATTGTTACTCAGTCTATGTTAGTGTGTAAGCAAATTAACTGGCTTGGCGGATAAGCGAAATATTCTTTGAAAAAGCATGTACGTAATGACAGCGATGCCTTATATTATTGAGCTGAGCTGTTATATTTTGGAAAATGAGCTTGAACATCAAAGTCTGAGGCTGAAACACCGGATGTTTTAGGCTGACGAGGACAAACACGTGCGCCGGATGGCGTCTCGCATAAAGCCGTCCGGAGGGGGGGGCGAGGGCGGAAGGATTCGGCCCCTCCACTAAGATCTTGGAAACACTTGTAGTGAACACAAACTCCATAACCCTTGGTCCACAGTACAACTCCGACCTTCAGGGTCAAATGAAGTCGAGATCGGCCGGCATGCCGCACCGTCGAGCCAACGTGCCGACGAAACCGTTGTGACCTTGAACACTCGGTGGCCGGTCTGTCGACATTGCATCCCAGCAGTTTCTATATTTACCGACGAATAAAAAAAATGCACGGGATGCGCGAATTTATTTTTAACATTCACCAGATTTCATTGCAATATCCCTGCATGTTTATGAAATATCGTTAAAAAGAGGAATCGTGGGCGGATAGTTTTATTTCCCTCATGTTCAATGTATCGAAAATGACCAAGGACAAGCCACAGGCCATCTTACATACTGAAATTACAAAGAGCTTAGATATTGAGCATATGGTCAAAGTACCAGTAGATTAGGCATCGGGCATAGGCAGTAAATACCAGGAGCTTTGACATAGGGCATATGGAATAATTGTCGGGAGCTTAGGCATGGAACATAAAGTAATTACAAGGAGCTTTGGCATAGGGCATATGGAGTAACTACCGAGAGCTTAGGCATATGGCGCATAGACAGTAATTACCAGGAGCTTTGGTATAGGGCATATGGAGTAATTGCCGGGAGCTTGGGCATGGGGCATAGGCAGTAATTACCGGGAGCTTTGGCATAGGGCATGTATAGTAATTACTGGGAGCTTAGACATGGGGCATGTAGTAACTACGGGCAGGGAGGCGTGACCAGGCGCTGAGACAGACGGGGAGTGGCTGCGGTCTGAGCAGGCGTGGCGACAGACAGAGAGTGGCTGCGGTCTGGCCAGGCGTGGGGACAGACAGGGAGTGGCTGCGGTCTGGCCAGGCGTGGCAACAGACAGGGAGTGGCTGCGGTCTGGCCAGGCGTGGCAACAGACAGGGAGTGGCTGCGGTCTGGCCAGGCGTGGCAACAGACAGGGAGTGGCTGCGGTCTGGCCAGGCGTGGCGACAGACAGGGAGTGGCTGCGGTCTGGCCAGGCGTGGCGACAGACAGGGAGTGGCTGCGGTCTGGCCAGGCGTGGCGACAGACAGGGAGTGGCTGCGGTCTGGCCAGGCGTGGCGACAGACAGGGAGTGGCTGCGGTCTGGCCAAGCGTGGCGACAGACAGGGAGTGGCTGCGGCCGGACCGGGCGAGAGCACAATGACAAACACCAAAGGTCAGGCATTGCAGACGCAAGAGGCACTCATATCGCACGTTTCTGATCTTCAGTGCGCCAGGCTGTATAGAAGTTGTTCTTGCAGCTGGGGTGGCCGAGCGGCGCGGACGTGGCACCTGCAGCAGCGCCAGAAATAGGCGCTCTGCCCGGGCTATCGCTGGTTCAGTTGCTGCACCAGGGACCGATCATCAGGTCAGGAGTTAAGAGCCCACACTCGTCGAGCCAGTATGCCGAGGCCGCGCCTCAAGTTAGTTCAACAACGACTGTCATGTCAGTACGCTAGCCACGACCATGAACGAACAAACCTGACGCTACCCACAGGCCCAGTGCAGGCACAGCATGCAGCATTGTACCGCTCACTATAATGTGGCAGTAATGTGACAGTCTCCGGCCGGGTGTAGCATTATAGCAGCCGTGTTCAGTGGACTGGGGGACGGCACTGTGCGCCATTGATGCGGTCACGTGTAGCGACCGTGAGTAGTAGTACAGCGAACGTGTGCGGCGATGCACCAGCCGTGTGCGGCAGCGCAGCTCAATGGTCGGTGTCGGACGATGATTGATATCCCCGAAACAGCGGCAGGACCCCTGGACAAGTTCCGCGCCGACACCGCAGACGAAGCTGTAATTACTGGTGAATGACATCAGTTCGATAATGACACCGCCAGCAAACAGCTCAAGAATGCCGGAGAATCGCTGCCAGAGTCGTGAGCAAAGACGAAGAGGGGTTTGCAAAAGCAGAACGCCGGCCCAACCTCTCTGGGAGCAGGCGCGAGACGTCAGAAGCAAAGAGAGAGAGAGAGAGAGAGAGAGAGAGAGAGAGAGAGAGAGAGAGAGAGAGAGAGATAGAGAGAGAGATAGAGATAGAGAGAGAGAGAGAGAGAGAGATAGAGAGAGAGATAGAGAATAGAGAGAGAGAGATAGAGAGATAGAGAGAGAGAGAGAGAGAGAGAGAGAGAGAGAGAGAGAGAGAGAGAGAGAGAGACAGAGACAGAGACAGAGACAGAGACAGAGACAGAGACAGAGACAGAGACAGAGACAGAGACAGAGACAGAGACAGAGACAGAGACAGAGACAGAGACAGAGACAGAGACAGAGACAGAGACAGAGACAGAGACAGAGACAGAGACAGAGACAGAGACAGAGACAGAGACAGAGACAGAGACAGAGACAGAGACAGAGACAGAGACAGAGACAGAGACAGAGACAGAGACAGAGACAGAGACAGAGACAGAGACAGAGACAGAGACAGAGACAGAGACAGAGACAGAGACAGAGACAGAGACAGACAGACAGAGACAGAGACAGAGACAGAGACAGAGACAGAGACAGAGCATAGGCGTAGGAACGTCTCAAAAAGTGGGTGGGCCAGGGTCAACAGCAGGGGCGCACCCAGGAATTTCGCAAAGTACCATGGTTGAGCACTTTTGGATAGAGAACCCGATAATTTTAATAGTGAACACACAACTTTCACCGCTAAGGGGGGGGGGGGCAGGCCCCTGGGCGCGCCTATGGCTAACAGCAACATGTGGTCCTAAAAAAGAACGATTATCGCAGTATAAGTACTTTCAAATTCACACTTCTCGCTGGACTTGGAACTCTTTTCACGACCGATGGATTCTTTTGTAATAATAGGTTTATCTTCCTGGTGCGAGTGAAACCATTTAGTATTACTGTTCAAACAAAATTTCTTCAACTTCCGCTATGTGCGTGTGTGGGGGGGGGGAGGGGGGTGCAAGCTCATTACAGCCTCACTAATGGGTATGTGGTGTGCCCTAGTTTCCATGATATAGTACTATACGTCTTTAAGATGTCCCCCGTTGTAAATGTTCACCGATGTTGGTGAGGAGAAAGAATAAGCAAGAACGTAGCTTACTTGCTGGCCCATGACAAAAGAAGTCTCATGATTGATGCTGGAGAGGTTGAGAAACAGGAAAGACGGGTGATCGCTGGTTGAAAATTATTTGATCCGGTGTGTGGCAGACCAAGATTGGCAGGCTGACAGACTGGGGCAAAGAAAAACGCAATAAATAAAAATACATGGTATGGTGTTCGTACTCAGGGCCTAACTCCAACACATAGGTGATCAGCCACCTCAATCACCTCTGTAGTACACATCGTGCACCTTAGAATATCCGCCACTTGAAACGAAATGCTACAACTACATCATGTGGCACCCGGCTGAAACAGAATGTAAGCGCTTATTTTGGGGACCAACAATTCAGTGCAAAATAGCTGACAGGTGACAACACACGGCACCTCATAAAGTCATAACGTGTTCAGACTTAAGAGCCACAAGGGCCCATCCTGAATGCAATTCGATGATTAGTTATCTTCTTCCCACGTTTTCTGGTGGCTAAGAAATCCGGATAACCGCTGAGCTTTGATGCACCTCATCTCTTTGGTTAGATACGCTCCCAGATTGGCTACCGAACTGAGGCTCTAGAGTGTTCTTTTTGGACCTTTCCGTTTTTCTTTGTCTATGGATGTGATTTAGGGCTCCAGCCAATTTTTGTTAGGGGCCCGGCACATTTTTGTGACCCCAGCTCTTTTTTTAGAGTTTTTTTTTTTTTTGTGCACCGACGATACTTTTTTAGGTATCGGCGCGTTTTCGCAAACCCCGAAGTGTTTATTTAGTGCCCGGTCTTTTTGTTCCTTTTCTAGGACCATGTCGATTTTTGAGGGCCCCAGCCTGTTCTTGAGGCCCCCATGCGGTCTCAAAGCCCCGATGTGCTTTGAGGGCCCCGTTGTGTTTGGTTTTTTAGCTGCCGGTGTAGGTTATTTAGAGCTGCAACGCATGTTTTAAGGCCCTGCCGCTTTTTGCCAGACTCGGTACGCTTTGGAGGGCCCGGTGCATTTTCGTCCTCCAGTTGTGCTCTTAGGGTCCCGCTGTGTTTATTTGGGGTTCCTCGCTCACATTTGTGGGACCCCAGCACACGATATTGGGGGCTCCGGTATAATTTCTCGGGGTCCCGTCGCGACCTTTCGGGCCCAGGCGCGTGGTTCCGGGTGGATCCGACGCCAGTTTTCTGTGCTCGACGTAATTTTTGGTGACTTCTTCTGAATTATGTAAAGTCCGAGCCACGGCCTGATTTTTCCGGCCCCGGCGATTTTTATGTCCCGCCGCGATTTTTCGAGCTCCGGTACGTTTTTCGGTGCCGTATGCTATTTGTTAAGGCATCTGGTGGTATGTTTGGGCTAAGGAGCGATTTTCCTGGCTCGGACATTTATTTTTCGAAATCTCTCTTTATTTTGGAGGGCTCCGGCTTGATTCTTGTCGGGTTCCGATGCGATTTTGGGGCCACGCTGTGCTTATTTGGGGCCATCGACGCCAATTTTTGGGAGCCCCGAGAGGAATTTTTGATGCCCCGACCAGAATTTATGAGAATACCGACAGGAATTTTGGGTCCCAATCGCGATATTTGAGGGGGGCTTGGCGCTAGTTCGCGGGGCACGTTGTACTTATCTGTGCCCCAGCGCGATTTTGGCGTTCCCGGCGCAAATTTTCGGGCCCGGTGCAAGTTTTTGGTGCCCGCTGTATTTATTTATAACCCCTAATTCTGGGGGCCCGATGCGAATTTATGGGGCCCCAGAACCATTTTTGGGGACCCCGGCGCGATTCTTGGGTTCTTGGGAGTCCACCTCTTCAGGATGGAGGGGGGGGGATTTGCCTCCTTGGTATGCCACGGCGGCTGCTCAACGAGTTTTTTTTTCAGCCAATGGCACCCTTCAGAGTAGAAAGGCCCTTAGGAGAACTTTCTTTCGGGACCTGTTCTGAATTTTCCGGTGCTCGGGTCGTCTCGATGGAGTCCCTTTGTGATTTTTGTGGTCGACTTCTATTTTTTGTAGGCCTCTTGCGCGATATTTTTGGGCCCCGTTACGATTCTTCGGGCTCCGGTGCATTTTTTTCGGTGCTCCAAAGCGTTTCTTTTCCGGGGCCCGACGCGTTTTTGGGGTCTTTGGCGCAATTTTTGTGGCCGCAAAGTGACATTCCGGGTAGGAATTGATTTTTGGGAAGCCAGCTGCGACTTGTGGGGCTCCGGCGCGACTTTTTGGGCCCCTAGTGTGATTTCCAAGGGCAGCGGTGCGACGTTTTTGGGTCTAAGTGCGATTTTTAGACCCTGTCGTCATTAGTTGGGATGCCTATCGCGAGTTTTAGTGGCCTCGACACGTCTTTGGGGGCCCAACACGTTTTGGTTTCTTTTGGAGCGATTGCTGGGACCCCAGAATGATTTTCCATGTCCGGACTGTTTTTTTTTCGTTGCCCCGGCTTCATTTATTGGGTGTTCCCGATGAGACTTTTGGGGCCCCGGTGCGACCTGTCGAGCCACCTAGCGTGATTTTCAGGGGCCCGGGCGCGACTTTTTGGTACCTTCAGGTTCAACGTGATTTTCAGGGGCCCAGGCCCAACCTTTTGGGGTCCCCGTTGTGATTTTCAAAGAATCTCGACACTACTTTCTCGACCGCCAGCCTGATTTTCGGGGCCCAGGCGCGAACTTTTGGCTCTTTTTGCAACCCCCATCGTGATTTTCAAGGACCACGGCACGACTTTTTTTTGCTCCCAGCGTGATTTCCAGGGGCCCGGTCCGACTTTTTGGGGTCCACAGTGCGATTATCAGGGGCCCGACCCGACCTTTTGGGACCCATCGTGATTTTGACGGCCCGGCCAGCCTTTTTGGCGCCCAGCGTGATTTGCGGGGGCCCCGGCGATACTTTTTGGCCCCCAGCGTGATTTCCAGGAGCCCGGCCCGGACCTTTTAAGGCCTTAGCGTGATTTTCGGGGGCCCTGGCGCGACTTTTCGGGATCCCGGCGCGAACTTTTTGGGGAGCCCCAGCGGTATTTTCAGGGGCCCGGTCCCACATTTTGAAGCTCTCAGCGTCATTTTTAGGGTCCCGGAACGATTTTTGAGGCCCCCAATGTGATTTTCAGGGGCCTTGGTGGGATTTTTGGGGCCCCAGCGTCATTTTCAGGGCCTCTGCGCGACTTTTTGGGCCCCAATGTGATTTGTATGGGCCCCGGTGCGATTGTTGGGGACACCAGCAGGATTTTTAGGGAGCTTGGCGCTATTTTCCCGAACCCCGGCGCGATTATTGGGGGCCCACAACCTCTCAGGGGTGGGGGACTGCTCCAATGCCCCCCCCCCACTTCGGTACGCCACTGCGCATGCCCCAATGATTGTATAGCTTAACAATGACGTCTATGGAGTACATCGCACAAAATCGACTTTACTATGCCCATTTAACTGCTTGCACCATAAGTAGTGTTTTCAGAAATATACACCCTGCAATCGGCCTAAATTCATCCCATTATCTTCGGGGTTCTTAAATCTCAGCCTGGACGCACACATCACTGGACGATGAAAAGCCTTGATAGTAGTCTCCGTTGTAATTCGGTGTTCTAGTACTTTTAATCCAAATGTCTTCATTGAATAGATTCTGGGATCAGAGTCTTTGCTAAGCAGAGATTGTTGCATATACCATGAGCCCACCATCTGACCGAACCATTTCTGTTGAACGACATAATTTGAATTAAATGTTTAACGTGCTGTCAATGCCACTACGCAGTTACCCAGCTAAAGATCCACTCGGGTCAGTTGCCATGCTCGTCATGTGCCTTGTCAGGTCACATAACAAGCATCACTCGTCACTCGTCACATCATCACTCTTCATATCACTCCTCATGTGACCTTGTCAGGTCACATCACGAGCGCCTAATCCTCTCGGGGATTCTGAAATTCTGAGAGGCGTTCTCGCACTTGAAGTTGATATAATAGGGTGTGGACTTCATTATTGTATCTATGCTACCATAATAAATGATGGAAAGAAGTATTTTGCTATGTTGGATGCCAGCAACGATAATACCCAGACATCTCACTCAAAAGGTTGGATATCTGTGTGCTGTGCCCAAACTGTGAAAATCCATTGAAATACGGAAATTTGTACGTTCTATTCCATACTACAGCCACGCAATGGATGTATCGTGGCAGTAAATTGTATGCTTTAATAATCAAAATGCATGTAAATGTTGAAGTGTATGGCAGCTAGGGCCAAGGCCATATATAATACATGGCTATGTAATATCAAGGCAAGGAACTTGCACTTGCGAATTGTATGTCTTACCTTGATTGTGTTACGTTACTGCCTTCAGCCTTTATAATTTCTACTGTAGGCAATATTAATGAAATCAATGTTAAATATGTTAACAGTCAAAGAACGACAGTGAAACTCTAGTATGAATGTATTTTGTTACTGGCTGGCACATTATCTGCTTTATAGTCTTTTCATAACATAATATAAGGTGTGAATATCCATACATATGTTGCATTACATCAACTCCTGAATTAGTTGCGTTGTTGTAAGGTCATGTCCAAGCGTGCATGACTTAAAAAAGAAGCGCTACGATGTTTGTTTGTTTATTGGGTGGTTCTCGACGCAGTTTATGCACGATCACGGCTAATGGCGCCGCCCACACTGTTTCGCCGGTGGGCCGCGGGATTGGGAAATGTCCCGAGTGGTGCGAGTGGAAGTGCTACGATGTGATATGTGCAGCTTTTGCTTAGTTATGGATTGCAGGGAGTTTTTTTTTCACATATTCAAATGTGTGCATGCTGCTTTTTAGGAAATTTAAATGTCTCAAAAGTGGGAGGGCCAGCTACCATTGCTGCCCCCCCACACACACACTTTGAAAAGTGTTTTTTTTTGGTTTTTTCCCCCACCCGCGGGCCGAGCTTCGTAACAGGGGGGGCATAAGTTTAATCATACAGTTCAGTTTAGTTTGTTAGTTAGTTGGGCTTAAGGGCGCATCGACTTCTTTGTTCATGTACCGCCCAAGTTCAGTTTAGTGAACACACAGCAAAATGGAATGGGCGATACCTTGCATTCGAATCCAGGGATATATTATTCAGGCATAAAACCTAGGAAATCCATTTATCGCGCACTTATTTTCCTCGCGTTATTCACAATAGCTAACCTCACGGCTTAGGATAAAATACACATAAATTGCTATATGCGTTGCAAGGAACATGAAAATACAGGAGTTACGCCCAAATAGGGAAAGCAAAACTGGACTCATTTCGGCCGGATATGGTGAATATACGACTAGAAACTGCTTGAAATGGTTCTTGTTCACTCTGGTGGAACATTATTGCAAAGCGCGGATCCAGGCTGCAGGGTGGGACGCATATGGTGCAAAAGATGCCTTTTAACTGATGGTATTTGCAAGGAACAGCTTGCATCTATGTCGACCCCTCGTCGTTATGTCGTATTTCCGCCATTTAGCGGAACAAATTTCCGATTGCATGAAATACATCCATGCAACAACGGCTTGACGGTTATGTGAGGTACTTTTATACTCATTTTAAGAACATGACATCCCTTATTTGTTTGTTCTGGGACCGCTCCTGCCCTGTCCGCGAAGTGCAAAAAGAAATATTGCGAGGTGTCTTCAAGAAACCTGCTAGCCCATTCGACGCCAAATGGACAAGTGAAAGGGCCAAAATACACCCAATAATTTATATTTTGATGAAAATAATTGTGTGGGGTTATCTGATGCACCGAATCCAGCTGTGCCATTCCTAGAACGAACAGATCAATGGTCAAGGAGTTACAGACTGAGGAATTTGCCGCCCCGGTAGCTCAGTTTGTTAGAGCGCTAGCCTGCACTGGTCTCCCCTGTCCTGGGAACGCAGGGTCAGAGTCGCTTCACGCGCTCGCATTTAGCCCCCGCATTTAGTCGCGATAAGGCCGGGGACGAGGTACCGGGCGGCCGTGTCTGTGCATTGACGGCACGCTAAACTTTCGGTCTAAATTCTGCCGTTGAACTGGAGTTCGTGGATCGGGTGGTGGGGCCGGGGTTCACGCAACAATCTCTGCTTAGGAATAGAACCCTGGTTCATAAAGCCACCCCAGCAAGAATTCGGATTAAATAATTATGTTTTGTAATGTAATAGGTCACCTAACAAGGGTGTCTTTTAACGTGTTTAACTCAATAAAGAACGATCCGAATTATTCAAACGCATGTATAGGTGACCTCACAATGCAGGTCACCAACGCGGCCAAATCCAACGCATCTTTTGGCTCTTTCGGGATTTTCCTTTACGGGCTATTTGAAACGTGACATCGTGACCTAAGGGCGCACGACCTACTTTAACTTTCGGAACAATCACAATGCGATCTTAAAAAAGTGCAAAACTGAAGTTCGATATTTTATATTTCGAAGCAAGTAATTAAAAAACAGGGTTTTGCCCCTAAAACTCTACATATCCGCTCTAAATTAGGCATGTATGGATATTTTTGCTCTAGTGTACCATTTCCTGTTTTAATATCTCTCTAAAACGGTACATCACTGAAATATAAGCCTGTTCACGATCAAGGCACGTGCTGGGATGAAAACGTTGGTAATCTGAGCCTGAGTGTTGTGTTGCAGAAGTATTCGAACACGTGATGTCACAGGTTAAACAGATATGACAAAATTTCTATAAATTGTGGTAGAAGACGATTTATAAGTCCTACCTTGCGATGAATTGCAAGGAGAGAGAAGCATCCACAACACAGCAACCACATTATGATCACAGAGAAGCCTTTCGCTCAACCATTTATTGCATCTCGAAAGTTAGAATATCTGCGAATGTAGTGAAATATCAGGAAGGGTACGAACATCAGGTGGCGCCGTGTTTGGGTGCCCAGTGCTCACTGCTCACTCTGGCTGACCGTGCTGTCTGTGAAGCAAGGAAATTTCTGAGGGTGTGAGACGCAGACAAGGTTAAAGCAAAGCTATTTTATGAGTCTGACCAGATCAGCCGCATGTGTCTCGGCAAGACCGACTGTGTCACGGTGTGACAGGCTGATGGAACCAAAAGTAGAGTTCCGAAAAGGCTTGCTTTGGGAAACTTGTGCGAGATATATGATCTATGCAAGGAGAACCCTGAAAACACTCGCACCGGCTTCTTAACCTTTGTCGCCCTTCGTCCGAAGCATTGCGTCTTGGCAAGCAGCAGTGGGACGCACTCGGTGTGGGTGTGCCCTTATCAGCAAAACCCGAAACCGTTCATATCCGCTCTCGGCCTTCCCGGTCTCAAAGGCCGTGACCTCCTCAATCACGCTGCATGTGGCAAGGAAAACCGTGATTGTATGATGCATAGCTGTGAGGACTGCCCTGGTGAAGACGGGGTGATAAACTTTCTAAGGATTATCTTCACGGACAAATCAGGAGAAGAGTGAGTGATTCACCCAAGGTGATGACATGGATAATGAGATTACGTACAGACAGTGGATGAGCATGCATCAATGTGCACTCGTAGAAATAGTGTACACCAAAGAGGAAAGCATGAGATAATTGAGCCAGCAAGCCGTTAAGCTGACCAGACACAACTTTGTGGCTAACAAACAAGGTCAGTACTTCACCTACGCAAAGGTACTGGCAAGGAGGGCGAAGCGATTGTCCAGTGCGATTTCGCTGAAAATTATTCATTTGTGGTGCAGAATGTAGCTCAAAGCTTCTACTGGGATTCGTCCCTGTGTACGGGGCACCAGTTTGTAGTGTACTGGCGTGAGGACGAGATACTGTGCCATCAGAGCTACTGCTGTATCTGTGACGGCACAAAGCACAACACGGACATGGTGCATGCGTTCCTGCAATGGCTTATCCCAGAAATTCGGACCGCAGTACCTGATCTCCAAGGATATTTATTTCAGATACGGCAGTGCTGCACAGTATACGAATCAGCATAACTGTATCAATATGTGTTACCGTCAGACACATTTTTGGGTACCCTGTGAGTGGCATTTTTTGTCGCATCTCATGGCAAGAGCGTTTACGACGGTATCGGGGACACAGCCAAGCATGTCGCCGCTCAAGAGAGCCTCAAGCGCCCGCTTAGCAGCCAGGTACTGACGAAGGAGGACATGTTTGAATATCTGTCGCACAAGCTTGTCAACGGCATCAAGTTCATAGTTGTATCAAAGCAGGAGGCAATGAACGCCACGACCCACCTCATCGAGCGCTTCTCGAAGCCGTAACGGCGAAGGGAACACAGGGGTACCAGAAGTTCGCACCAGTGACCCACAGAACCGAACTAGTTCATTAACTGTCTACCGATGCGGCGCGTGTGTTAATGGTAGCTGGGTGAAACGAAACGAGTTAGTGTGCGCCCTGATACATATGTTTTATTGTTATTATCGCAGTGACAGATAATCAGTCTGCATTGGGATTCTGACACTGTACTGCAACACCTAATTGTATTGCATCGCATTGTGTAATTATGTTACTTCAATTTTATTGCGCTGACGTAGACAGCTCACGTTGCAATTCGATTCATTTCAAACTCAACATGTCTCAATGAATGCGTCCGCACCAAATTTGTTCTCAAACAGTTCACGATGACTACACTTACTCAGTCAATGACGTTCATCTTTTCGGTTCCAGAATGTGGGGTTTGACACACCAGAAAGTTGATATTACAGTGGATGGCGGAGTTATAATCCATTCAGTGTTGTCGGCGAAATATGATCGTACATTTTTTATATGATGGCATTGGTGCAGAAATATATTGTATCAGGTGAAAAATTGATGTTTCTGTTCTTCCTACAAGTGACGATCTAGGATTTCACAAATCACTCTTCGTCGCTTCTGCATTTCCAGAATAGCATTGTGACACTCTCGAAGGTCAAACTAGGTCACGTTATCTTAGGTCACAAGTTCACGGCTTAAAAAAAAACGCGTGAACAGAAATTTCGAAACAGACACAAGATACAGTGGGTCATTGTGAGTTCACCGATATATACTTTTGCACAATTCAGATTGTTCTTCATTGAATTACAGTCCTAAAAAGACACCCTTGTTGGGTGACATCTCAAATATGTCCGAGGCTATAACTCCTTAACCGTTGCTCGGATCTTTCTGAAAATTGCATAGCAGCTGGAATATAGTGAAAAACTTACTCTATATGAGTATTTTCCTTGGAATATGACGTTTAGGCTGTTATTTTGGCCCCTTCACTTGTCAATTTGTCGTGGAATGGGCCACCTACTACAATTCGTAGGCATTTCTGCCATTTCTGTTTAGCCCTTGACCTCACAACGAGTTAGAACACTTGTGCAACATAACACTCTATCGGATGACTAACATTCCCATTCCCTCACGTGCCTCGAACGTCAAAAGGCTTGTATTTCAGTAACATGCCGTTCTAAACACATCATAACAGGCCACGATAACCTAGCACAAAAACAACCATACATGTCTAATTTAGAACGGATATGTTGAGTTTTAGGCACAAAACACTATTTTTATGTTTTACTCCGAAAGATCAAATATCGAACTTCATTTCTGCACTTTTTCAAATCGCAATGTGATTGTCCCGAAGGTTAAATTAGGTCATTTAAGTCACGATGTAACGATTTCAAAGAACTCGTAAGCGAAAATTCAGCAAAAATCAAAGTATGCAGTTGAATGTTGTGAGTTCACCGATATATGCACTTGCATAATTCCGTTTGTTCTTCATTGTGTTGAGGATCTCAAAATACACCATTGTTAGGTGGCATCTCAAAAATGCCAGAGGCTATAGCTCCTTGACCATTGACCTGATCTTTCTAAAAACGGCATAGCTGGATTCAGTGCATCCGATAACCCAACACAATTATTTTAATCAGAATATAAAATAGTGGGTGTTATGCTCTTCTCGATTTGTTGTGGATGGGCCTGCTGTAGATTCAGCCATGTCGAGACAAAAAGTTGACATTATGACACCAAATGTACATGAAAGCTGTGAACAGCCGCCAAGTTTCGTCGAGCTACTCCTAATAGCAATTGAGATTGAAAAGCATGAAGAAGGGAGTGGGACTGGATCAGCATCATAAGGAATCAGGGTAAGACCAGGCAAAGTATATGCTTTCGTTAGCACGGGAGAAATATGGGAAACATTGACATTAGTGCACAAGTCTCGTGCTCACACTTTCAATCATAAGTGCTCTCTCATACAGTGCATAAGTACTAAAGGTGTTCTGGTCAGAACATTTTCAGATTGATAAATGTAAATGAGAAATTAGCATTAGCAGTCACCAACCAGGGGGTCTGAACCATTACAACCCACTCCGGATCTGCAGCCATATGCAGTGGACATCAAATTGTCACCAATTTGAGATTTTGATTTGTTTGATTTGATTTTGATTTGATTTGTTTGATTTGAATTTGATATTTAATTTGAGACCAATTTGTCACCAATGAGATGTCACCAAACAAGGGTGTCTTTTGAGGTCCTCAGTACAATGAAGAACAATCCGAATTGTGCAAAAGTATATATCGTTGAACTCACAATAATCCACTGCATCTTTTGGCTCTTTCGGAATTTTCGTTTACGTGACATTTCAAATCGTGATATCGTGACCTAACGTAACACGACCTACTCTAACTATCGGGACAGTCACAATGCGATTTGAAAAGGGGCAGAAATGTAGTCCGATATATTATCCTTCGAAGCAAAAAAAAATAAACATAGGGTTTTGCTCCTAAAAATATAAATATTCGTTCAAAATTAGGCAGGCATGGTTGTTTCTGCGCTAGTTTATCGTGGTACGTTTTATTATTGGTTTAGAACAGTATATTACTGAAATACAAGCCTTTTGATGTTCATGGCACGTATCCCATCACGTGCAAGTATTCGATCACGATGAGTAATCCCATTCATCTTGAACTGCTTAAGAACAAATTTGGCGCGGACGCATCCATTGACACATGCTGAGCCTAAACTGAATCGCATTGGATCATGAGCCGTCTACATCGGTGTAATAAAATAAAGTAACAGAATTACACAATGCAATGCAATACCATAATGTGTTACAGTACAGCATTATAATGCAATGCAATGCAATGATCTACAGATGTGCAGATCATCCCATACCTTGTCAGAATCCCAGTTCAGACTGACGATGTCACTGCGATAATATTAATCAACACAATCTGTATCAGCGCGCACACCAACACGTCTCACTTCACCCAACTTCCATTAACACACGCCCCGCATCGGTAGGCAGTTCATAAACTATTACGGTGCTGTGGGTCAATGGTGCGAACTTGTGGTACCCATGTGTTCCTTTCACCGTGATGGCTTTCGGGAAGCGCTCGGTGAGGTGGGTCGTGACGTCCATTGCCTCCTGCTTTGATACAAATATGAATTTGATGCAGCTGGCTAGCTTGTGCGACACATACTCAAACATGTCCTCCGCCGTCAGTATCTGGTTGTTAAGCGAGCGCTTGAGGCTCTCTTGAGTCGCGGCACGCTTTGGCTGTGCCCCTGATGCCGTCGCAAGCGTCCATGCCATGATATGTGACAAAAAAGCCACTCACAGGGTACCTCAAAATCTGCCTGATGGTGACACACATTAACGAAGTCATGTTTATTCATATACTGCCGTCTGTGAAGTACATATTTTTGGAGGTCAGGTACTGCGGTCCGAATTTCTGGGATAAGCCGTTGCAGGAACGCATGCACCATGTCAGTATTGTGCTTTGTGCCGTCAGAGATACAGCAGTAGCTCTGATGGCAGAGTACCTCGTCCTCACGCCAGTACACTACAAGCGGGTGCCCCGTACACAGGGACGAATCCCAGTGGAAGCCTTGAGCTACATTGCACCACAAATTAATAATTGTCGGCGAAATCGTACGAGGCAATCACTTCACCCTCCTTGGCAATAGCCTTTGCGTAGGTGAAGTGCTGGTCTTGTTTGTCAGCCACAAAGTGGTGTTTGATCAGCTTCACGGTTTGCGGGCTGAAATATCGCATGCTTCCCTCTTTGACCTAAACTATTTCTGCGAGTGCACAGCGATGCGTGCTCATCCACTGTGTGCACCTAATATAATTATCCAAGTCATCATCTGGGGCTAAATCACCTTCACTCTCTTCTCCTGATTTATCCGCGATTCCTTAGAAAGTTCACTACCCCGTGGAAGTTCACTAGAAAGTTCACTACCCGGTTCGTGCAATTTCCCATTCCATATGGCGGTCTTAGCCAATTTCATTCGGTTTGATTTGAAGAGCACGCTCAGGAAGAGCTAGATTGGATTTCACATGAACGTTTTGTGATATACTGGTGCAAAACACTATTTCTCTCTTCGTTCCAGTTGTGATTTCAATTCAGGTTGGTTGTGATAAGAACGTTCCGTCGTGATCCCTCTGCCTTCCCCGCCGACCCGCGATTCCTCTGGCAGCGATATTGACATGCAGATCCCGAGACCTCCGGCTCCGGTTTACCGTTGTGTCATTGCGGTTGGTTCGAGGTCAGGAATCCACCATAGTTATCAGTCCAATATATCCACCAATGGATTCACCAACAGCCACTCAGGCAATCATCTCACATAGTCTTTCTCAATGCAATGATATAAATATCCGCGTTTTGTGCTTATTAAACCACTCGTTATTTTCGGCTATGCCTAGCCGTCACAGTCGGAACGCAGACATGACTTCATGAAATACATAGCCAATCGGCATCTAGCGGATCGGTCCCTGAAATCTATTAATAAATATCCGTGTTTATCTAATTATGCAGTTCCTAGTGGCTAAAATATTTGTCATCATGGTTTTCATCGCTTTTCAATCCCATATAACTATACATGCAGGTTTCCAAACAGAGTCTCCTACTTCATTCATCAGCAGCACGGGGCATATGGAAAAGTTCTTGACTGGATTGAAACATTCCTAAGGGGAAGGAAACAAAAGGTAGTATGCAATGGATATGAATCTGAATGGAATAATTATGATTGGTGTGCCACAGGGCTCCGTTCCAGATACTCTTCTATTTATAATCTTCGTGAACAATATTGAGGTTAGGCTGAGGAAAATGCTGCTCAAATTTGCTCAACCTATCAACCTGGTAACAATTGGCTACGCGGCCGGTCCTCTGCATGGACCCGGCCGGTCGGCCGGTTGGACAGTCCGCGGCCAGCCGGTCGGCGACTAGAGACGCTTCCCCGGTGCGCTTATCGGTGGGGTGTGGGTTATGGGCGATAGATAACACACATGCCAAATCGGACGCACCGGGGTGTGCGATGGAGAAGGCAGGCTTCAGCAGGGGAAGGGGTGGACGGAACGCCACGTTTGCCACTGCCACCTGTTGACAGAAAACGGAGACACAGCCGCACGATTTCACCGTCAGAGCTTCGCTGGCTCCTCTAGCGGACAACTGAGGAACCATTTTTTTGACGTTATTGGACGTTATGAACTCTGAACGTTATGAACCCTGGAAGTTATGCACGCTCCCTCTGAAACCAGTTTTGGACGTTGTGATCCTTGGACGTTACGAACTCTGGACATTATGAACCCACCCTGTCAGAGACATTTCGGACTTTATTTCGCATTTTGGATGTTATGATCCTTGGACGTTATGAACTCTGGACGTTATGAACTCTGGATGTTATGAATGCTCCCCTCCCACTAAGTGGGCCATTCACTCGGGCATATGTCCACACTATCTACCGCACGGCGAGCAGCAACCTTACAGCGAGCCACTGCGACACAATCTGGCCGAGCTAACAGCCATGATGTTGATGATGCTGACCTGTTCTGCTTGACGGTGCCGACGCTGTAGAGGGCGGGCACCAGGTCGCCAGGACAGTCGGCCAAGTAGGTGCAGCATGTCACTGCTGAGCCGTGCAGGTCCATTGGGTAAGGGTTCTCGAAGCACGGGTAGCCGGCCGACGTCAGGTCCACCACCACCAGGTCGTTCTGCAGCAGCACCACTATGCCATACGGGTCCTGAAACTCTGTCGGGGAAGGACATAGGGTCACATACGCAATGAGGACAACCTACCATAACCTGACCGAACCTATGCTTCAACGTTAAATCTCATGATATTTATTCCTTATTTGTTGCGATAATACCAAGACCGAGCTGCTACCTAGCGACAGCTAGCTGAAGTTATGCTTCTATAAAATTATGGAGCTCTTAAATCTGTGGAGGTAGTGAGCTGTGGAGGTTATGACCTCTGCGGAGTTGTGGAGGTTGTGAGCCGTGGAGGTTATGGCCGCTTCGGAGTTGTGAAGATTGTGAGCTGTGGAGGTTATGACAGCTTAAGAGTTGTGGAGGTTACGAGCTGTGGAGGTTATGAGCTGCGGAAATTACGACCCTTTGGGTATGCTCAATTTGTGGGGGTTATGAGCTGTGGAGGTTATGATACACTTCCGATTAGAGTAATCCTAGATGCCACACCTGACCAATTGAACGCGTTTTTTAAATCTATTTTTATAATTTCTATTATTGTTGGCGTGGGCCCGCGCGTGGTCGGCGAGGTATCAAGTCCGGGGAGACGCCTGAACGGGCAATTATGCAGCTACCTGTCTCAAAATTTATATCCTGCCCCCCCCCCCACACACAAACTCAGCACGATTTTCGTCCCTGTCACTCAGCGGAGATCGCGCTAACTTCCATATTCGATCACATTTTGACTGCCAACGACCGTGGATAAATATTGCTGCTCTGCCTTCCCGATCTCAGCAAGTCGTTCGATGTGATGGACCATTCTAAACTAATCAAACTGCGCACCCATAGTATCGATACTTCGTGATTTTCGGCCTATCTCCAAAATCATACTCATAGTGTCAGCATCACCGACAGTCTGGGCAATGAACAATTTTTTTTGCAAGGCTACTCAACAGCATTGGCGTCTTCCAGTGATCGGCGCTGGGCCCCCTACTCTACTGCGTCTTCGAGAACGACCTGCCTGTTCGTGGATGACGCAGTGGTGGCCCAGTACGCATATGATACCCACATTTTTTAGAGGTTCAAAATATCGTCTTCAGAATACCATCTCGCGGATGGAAAATGTCCGGCCCTCTCTTGCTATCTGGTTCAGAGCTAGTGGTTTCAAACTTAAAGCAGATAAAACTCGGCTAATGTTTGGTAGTCAATTTAACGTTCGTGTAGTGTACCTAACTTCAGCGGAAAATTTCGCGATCATCATCTCGCCCCCTGTCTGGAAGCAAAAACCTCGGTCTCGTCTTCACGTCCTCTGACGTTTGTGGGAAATAGTATAGACAGTGAAAATCCGCTCACTCCTAGCCACTTCCTGACTGGTAGAGTTGCAGGGTTCCGGGCCAAGTCGCAGAGGGTCCTGGAAGGGTGTGCCACAATGTTCTATCTGAGTTGTCTTTGCGAACAACGCTTAGCTAGGTTTTGAAAAGTGTGGTCATCAGAGTACCTGATAAATTTGCCGCATTCAGTCAGGAAATTATACTTTGAAGGTAAGCTGAGGGTTGGCTCAGTTGTTCGCTCAGGCGTGAAGATAAAGTTCAGGGGATGAAGTGGATCGCTGTTGTAGTCACAATATATCCAGGCAGATCTGTGATTGCACGGTAAGATCAGCGGAAGTGTGACCTTGATATAGTGTGATATTGTGATATAGAAGCAGTGAAATAGTGATCTAGACAGTGCCACATTAGCATTGAGTTTCCTCATTCTGACATGTACGTTTCTCGCATCAGCAGTAGCAGCGTTGATGTTTGAAGATTCCTCCATTTCAAAAAGGCGGGAGAATGTTGGAGATTAATTGACGCGAGTTGTGGGTTGAATAGTGCCGCCCTCGATACTAGGCTGAAGTTCCGACGCCGAGCGGCTGTTGCGTGAATCCTGTTCAGATGCTTGTGGAGCCGATTAAAGAAAGTGTCTGTGTGCAAGATGATTTGTCATTTGGCAGCATATCTACTGGTGCCATTTTTCATTGCGCAACACTTTTCAATGTGTTGTCGGAGGTTTTGTGACGAAACGCAAAAAGTTGGATATGGGTGTTGGCCTGTGGCGGTTTGAAGAAGAATAGAGGCTTTGTTGCCGTTATATAATTGCGACCTGAGAGAGATAACTCAGAACAGGAAGTTCAGCAATCCTTGCATCGTCTAGGAAAAGCTCTGTGCCAAATGCACGCCGTGATAAGACTAGTTACTGGGCTGACCTCAAAATGCACCGTATGTTCAGCTCTAGTCACAGGTGAAGGTTGTATCACTATCGCAATGATACATATGCCATTCCCAGTCATTGGTTCTCACTTGCTGAAGATTGTGAACGAGTCACTAGTGAAATGTGTGTTACCTACCGCCTGGAAAATTCCCAACGTCATGCCGCTTCACAAGTCTGGATGTAAACTCGACTCAAATAACTACAGACAGTTGCCTGAGATGGTAGTATGTGATAGTTATGACCTTTTTAGTCCTACACTACATTTGACGCAGAGAGTAGCACAGCTTTCGTCCTGGACACTACTGAAACGGCTATTTTAGACGTCACCGACCGGCTGGTGGACAACATGGATAACGGCCTGACATCATGTGGTACCATTGTAGACACCTCAAAAGCTTTTGACTCTGTCAAACATTCTCGGTTTATTGAGAACTTGGCTGGTAAGGCATATTTATATATTTATTTCACGATACATGCCCTCCACGTATAGTGGCTGTTATGGACAGTCTGGGTATAACTCACAGATATTTACAAAGAAAGGATAGATTTGTGGTCAATAGTAGGAGCAGATGCGCAACAACCATTCATACATCAACATAATACAATACTCATATCACTATCTGCACTACACACACCGTGCTTGCAACACAAGCTATACACAAGTAGTTTATAGAAGTGATATGAAAGCGATCGTTTAAAGGTGAGTTCATAGTGTACACAAATCCAGGGTGTAAGTTTTTGTGTGTGACTAGTGTTGCTCGTGGAGATAAGCTAGTGCATGTTTCTTGAAGTTAGACAGCCTCGATGTTTTTGTTTCAGTAGGAAGTGTGTTATAGTGGAAGACAGACGAGTAGAGAAATATCCTGCGGCCCGCCTCTCTATGTATGGTTGGCAGGTGCAGGTGGTCGTCTGCACGTGTATGACGGTTTCGCAGGGTAGTGTTTGCAGTGATTTGACCAGCAATGTGCGTTGGCTCACCCGTCAGAATGATCTTGTGGAGCAAAGTAAGGATGTGGAATAGATGCAGATCAGCTGCGGTGAGGAGACCCAACTCGTTACGGGCATCAGAAATATGATCAAATTTCCGTAGACTTGACACGACTCTAGTGGCGAAGTTAATGATCATGTCTAGTCTGTGGATGTTTGCTGTCGACTCGTTCCCGTAAACAGATATGCAGTAGCGGATATTGGATATAACTGGGTTATTGACTATAGTGAAGAGGGTACTGGTTGGCAGATGGTGACGCAGATGGCTCAGGGCCAGAAGGAGTCCAGTGCACTTGCGGACCACAACAGCTACATGGGAATCCCACGACATGTGGCGATCAAATATCACCCCAAGGTTCCTACACGAATGACTCTCATCTATCACGGCGTCTCTAAAGCACACTCGTATCGGGATAATATTGCGAAGATTTTGACGCGATCCGAACGTGAGAAGCTGAGTTTTTGTCGGGTTTACCTTCAAACCGTTATCCAGGCAGTAGTCGTAAAGTTGGTTCAGACATGTCTCCATCTGACTTATCAGATTTGGGAGATCAGATTTGCGACCGGAGATGAGGACCTGGGTGTCGTCTGCGAACTGAGTGACGTGTGCTACCGGGACGTGCAAACTGAGGTCGTTCGAAAAGATGCAATAGAGGAGTGGACCTAGTGATGAGCCTTGAAAAACACCTATGTTGTTTGGGAGAAAGGAGGAGAGATGCCTGTTTCCGCGTTGATCTGAGATGATAACAGCCTGCGTGTGACCTCCCAGATAAGCCCTAAACCAGTCAGTATCGATTCCATGGAGTTCTGGTTTAATGAGCAGTTTGGTGTGGTCTATTACGTCGAAGCATTTACTGAGGTCCAGAATGCAAAGGAGAGCTACTTCCGAAAGGTCCATTGCTGCTAGTATTTTGTCCGTGACTGAGATGAGAGCGGTTGCCGTAGAGTGGCGTGGTCTGAAGCCGTGCTGAGTTTGGGCCAGTAGGCGGTTTGAGTTCAGGTAGTGATAGAGTTGCTTCTGCACTACCTTCTCTGTGATTTTGGCGATAACCGGAACCAATGAGATGGGCCTAAAATTAGAGGGATCGAAGGATCTCCTGATTTGTGAATGGGAGTTACTATTGACTGTTTCCAAGTGGAGTGGATATCAGCTATAGTCAGGCATGTGTTTATAATGTCGAGCAGCACTTCTCCGATAAAAAGAACAGAAATTTGATAACCTTAATACAGATCCCGTCGGGTCCGCAAGCACTTGTGCTTCTCATGTCCATGATAATTTTGGCTAGCTGTTCGAGGGATATGGGTGATATTTTATAGGAGCTGGTAGAGACGCGCGATAGCCGGCAACTGGGAGGTGATTGTTATTTGGGTTTAAAGGGCGCATCGACTGAACTGGGAGGTGTGTGTTCAGGCATGTTTGCCTGGCGTTTGACCTCTGCTGACTCCTTAGGTCCGACACTAACACAGTATTGATTTAGCTGCTCAGGTAAGACCTGAGGTTGAACTCTATAAGAGCCTTTTTGGTGTCGATAATGGGCTTGATAGCACGCCACGCAGCTGATGGGCCTTTCTGAGCTATCATTCTGCTAATCTCGTCCCTACAGTCAACTCTAATAGCCGAGCGAACTTGTCTGTTAAGTACTTTGTATGTGTTTCTATCTTGCAAGTGCAAAGCTACATTTCGCCGATGCATGAGCTGTTTGGTAGCTTCGCTAACATGTGGTGCTGTTGAGTTCCGAATTTTGATGTTTCTGAGTGGCAGGTGCTCGTCGAGAATAGGTGTCAGCAATCTCAGCATGGTGTCCCATTTGTCAGTTACTGAAATGCGACCAGTGACCTGGACCCAGTCGATCTCACCAAGGTCAAGGGTCAGTTCCGAGGTATCCACTCGTCCGAAAGAACGTGACTATATCACGGTGTTAACTGAGGCAGGCCTGTTTACTTTAATCGAACATATTATACATTTGTGAGGACTTTAGTGGCAGAAACTCACTCTGGTTCTGCCGACAGAGATGGGCGAGTTTGTTATGATGGCATCCAATAAAGAGCCTGTAGAGAATGTAGGGCGCTGCACTGTCACGGTAAGTGAATAGTTGCTTATGAACTCCAGCAGGTGTGTTTTGCTGGGGCTATTAGCCGTGTCGAGGAGGTTGCAATTTAGATCACCTGCGTGGTAGAAAGTGCCGGTAAAGTTCATTGTCGCCAATTGAACCTGTCTTTCGAGCTCAGCGAAGTCATCATTTAAGGTAGGAAGAGTAATACGAGGAGGCCGATAGATTGCAGCTATAATGAAATACTTTCCGCTTTTCCCTTTGCCTTTGGCCCAAAGTGATTCTAGTTTCGAGCTCGAGTTCGGAGGCGTATACATTTTCGAAACGGTAATAGTTAGCGGTGACTTGGCGATAATCGCCACCCCACCATAAACACCAGAGTCGGGCCGGTCCGCGCGTTTCACTTGGTAACCGGGGAAGTTAATGAGACGCGTGGGGGTGCTAGGTCGCAGCCAGGTCTCAGTCACCACAGCTAGGTCTAGACAGTAAGAACGGAGGTCGTGGTGTAGCTCAAGTAGCTTAGGTTTGATATATTGGGCATTGATGAGTCCCAAGTGAAGCTGTCCTTTGCGCTGCTGAGCTGCCACATGGCTTGTTCCGCCTCGCGATCCGCGTCTTCTGCCGCCCCTGGCGTCGCGCCTGCCCCGGCGTGTTTTATTGGGCGCTGTTTTTGTAACGGCGACGCTCCCCTCGGTCGGGTGGGCCGAGGAGAGCGTGGGCTGGTGACTGGCGGAGGCGAAGGCCACGGCGGTGATGACGTCACGGACGGGACGGCTGCGTGTCCGTTGCGAGCCCGGGTGACCGAGGGACGTGAAGGCAGTGAATATTTGTACAAGGGCGATGGATAGCAGCAGCCTGATTATGTCCGTGTGCATCATGAAAACTGGTAGAGTTGTATAAGATGATGCAGAACACTATTGCTGGAGGCACAGGAATTCCGAGCGGCACCAAGGCGTCAGTCAGATCATTGCCTTCTCCGTTGCAGTGTCGGAAAGAAGACTAACCACGGACAGTAGCTGATGATTGATGCAAGGGAAGTCAATATAGAGAAAGACGCTGCCACTTCTTCACTCACTCAGCTTTTCAGGCTTCCAATCACCGTGCTGTGCAATTACCGTCGGGAATAACCAGCAGAAATTTTCACTAATGAGTTCAGTCACTTCCCGCACGTGTAGCGTATAGGTACGCCGGGTTTGGTTCGATATTTCACTTCTCTTTTCTTCTGGTACACTTTTCACTCTTTCTGGTTCACTTCTCACTCAGAGTTTCACACACCCTATATACAGAGGCAACAAAGAGGGCGAGGGAAAGGTTGGGCGCGCGACCGAGACGCGACTGTTCGCGGCGCCGCGCTCAGGCCAACTGCATAACTCACATTGGTTCGAGAATTGCCTAAGCGGGCGATCTCAGTGAGTTCAGGGTGGTCTCAGCTGTGTGCCAGTGACTCACGGGGTGGTTCAGGGCTCGCTGCTGGGAATAGTTCTGTTTGTTATTTACTAACGATTTTCCACCCCATGTCCCTGATTGCAGGGCTGTTATGTATGCTGACGATACGTAGTTCATTCATTGTAGGCTCCCCCAGCGACCTTTCTGGCCACAAATCGCGAATAGAGACCACTCTTGAAATTGCTAACGCATGCTTTTTCTATTCCACCACTTGATAAGTGATCAGGAGTGCGCCATCCCCTGTCCCTGCGACAAAGATACCCAATTTTGTCTAGGACACAGACAGGTATCGAAAGCAAAGAAACTAAAATGTTACAGGAAACGAAATTTGCGCAGCACTCCCTGCTATAGAACCAACATAAAGCTCAGAAAAGAATTCCAGAGAAAAGAGGGAGGATGATTGATAAATAAAGTTATATATCCGCTGTCATATCAAGACGAAGGGTAGAACAGTGGTCGGGACATCCCAAAGATAAAGGGAGCACTTGAACATAAGTCATGGCCACGGGCGCCATCACAGCCCCGGTATAACATAAACATATTTGCGCGAAACAAACTGTACGAAAAATTACAGCCCTACACATTGCACACAAACACACACACAAACGCACACGCACACACATACAGTACCATGATGTATATGCAGGTGCATATGCATATACCTTTCTGGCCACAAATCGCGAGTATAGACCACTCTTGAAATTGCTAACGCATGCTTTTTCTATTCCACCACTTGATAAATGATCAGGAGTGCGCCATCCCCTGTCCCTGCGACAAAGATACACAATTTTGTCTAGGACACAGACAGGTATCGAAAGTAAAGAACCTAAAATGTTACAGGAAACGAAATTGCCGCAGCACTCCCTGCTACAGCTTGAGGAAGACGTGAGCCGAAACGTTGCTAATAAAGTTATGCTCTTATTGCTCTGTGTTCTCACACACCACACACGCACGCACTTTATATAATTATTTTATATATATACTTTATATTTTAAATTACACAAACGCATGATTATGCGTTTAAAACTTTAAACGCACAATCATGCACTCTAAATCCTGCGTTCAAAACGTGACACGTATCGCAACCTCTCGCTGGGCTGACGAACGATATAATGCGAAACACTGCGTCAATGGCTAAAGGAAACAACAGAATACACAAAACCGTGGATGGTATTCGATAATGCCAGATCCATAATCATTCATATCGCCCTGTGTGCATGCCCCGACGCGTTATGCATATGTGTGTGTGTGTGTGTGTGTGTGTGTGTGTGTGTGTGTTCAGCCGATCTTACGTATCACAGGATGTCGAGCGCACTGGTAGTTCACGGGAGAAGGAGGGGCACTTTCCGCGATGGGATGGGGCCTGTGAAATAACCCAATTAAAGGACAAATTTAGGAGGAAGGCTGTAGAGGCCGCATTTATCGATACCGAGAATTGCATCAATAGTTTACCTGGATTTGTCAAGCTTGCCAGCATGATAGCCTACCTGGTGCGGGACGATGTGGTGGAGGTGCAGCGGGCATCTGACCCAGGCTAGAGAGTTTGACCCACACCTACACACACACACGAAAATGTCCCCATAAAAGGCTATGAGAGGAACATACACACACATACACACACATATATCGTTCGTCAGCCTAGCGAGAGGTTGCGATACGTGTCGTTTTGAACGCAGGATTTCGAGTGCATGATTGTGTGTTTAAAGTTTTTTTTTAAATTTTGTAAAGTGTCACCCTGAAGTAGGCCTGTGGCTGAAACGTTGGTGAAAGCATAGTTTTTCTCACTGTGCCATTCCCGATCCCAGGAGTGTTACTAGCTTGCTACTTTGCTGGGGTGCTCCTGGCGCTAAGATTACTAATACCTGGTGGTGGCGTAACTGCAAAAAGAAAATCGAGGCATTCCAGAGCTGGCTGTCCTGATTCTTGGGCAGTTCGCTACAATAAAACTCAACATAAATTGAACCTGTAATAGTGTGTGAAGCCAAATAGGATAGGCTACTGCATACGAAACGGGAATCGACATTGCAGCTATCCCAGGGGATGCTTTTTTTCGGGCAACAGTGATGACCATTGTTCGTCGACATACGCATGTCCGGCACAGGCCATGAATATTACTCATTCCTAGTCCCCCGCCTCGAAGTGCCATCGGCTCGTTCGTGGTGTTCACCAAATGTATCTGCAATGACACCACCAAATTATATAGTATTCGGCTTTACATAGCTTTCATTATTCTTTGGTATATTGCATTGCATCTCACGCGTTAACTTTACCGCATATATTACGCTTCGTGATAGCTGATGTGATTCTTCAACCACGAGAAACCTTCCGTGAACAAGGCAACCCACTTGGCATATAGGACAATTTGTCATGGCAGTTCGATAGTTCACGAGTAAATGCGGAAATTCCATCCCTTAAAAACACACGACACCTCGCTCTGGCATAAACCATTGGACTAGTTAAATTACATGTTGGCCAACACGATGGTTAAATATTATTTCCATCTAGATATGCCACGACAGACTAGACGCAAATGGCTGGCATTAAATGCCCATCGCATGGTATACTTTCGCCAAACGTGGTCGTGCAAATTTTCGGTTGGTCGATTCTCCAGATTTCTAGGCAAGGGAGTTGTCGAGGCTGACTGATACCATCTTCATAGCACCAAACTACACCACATTATCATCCATGAATAATTATTATCAGGTTGAGAGGCACCAAACACAACAAGTGATCACGTGGCGCTCACGTGAGAGATACTTGGTGGCTAGGTTGTTGGCCAGTGATGGTGACCGGAAGGCTGGGTATCGGGCCAGATGTGGCCGACCGGGACCCAGCCGAGCATTCCCAGTGGCCACATCGACCAAAGGCTCTGCGACAGTGAACGGTCAGCCGTAGCCGACATTTATCGGCGCACGAACGGGTGCGGTTTTGGAGGAGAGTTGCTGACTGCGTCATAGCGAAGTTCTACGGGCACCGTGACTGTCGAATACTGTGAGAACTGCGACAACTGTCAGCCAACCGAGTACTGCAGCGCCCCGTCTGCCGTTGATTCGAGTTGGGTACGAGTTGGGTAGTTCGTTAACACGAGCCCTGGAGGGCCTCTGAAAATTATGCACACTGGCGAGGGGGGCAGGGCGGATTCCGCCCCCTAAGATCTCGGCTCTTATTATAGCTACAGTAACGAAATGTTTAGGGTAGATGGGTATGTTGGTGAACTCCACTGTGATAAAATATCATGACCTTAGGTCAATATCTTGAAGGTCAAATGAGGTCACATATGTCATATTTGGCTTGTTTTGCGTGGCTTGGCTTGACATGGTTATGGATCGCTGTGATTGTGTTTAAATGCTCCAAAGTGGGCATCAATGATGTTTTTGACATAACTAATGATGCAATACAGATGATAGATCCGGCTATTGACCTCAGGTCACCTATATATCAGCACTTTATGGGGTCAGTTACTAGTTCCAGTAACCGGAACCGGGCCGCCAGCCGGACCGGCGGACGGCCGCCCGGCGCAATCGTCTTCACGAAGAAAGGGCCCAAGTACATGAATTAAGTATGCTTGGTTGGTTGGTTATTGGCTTTACGACACGTCGACCGTTGAGTCATATAGCGTCGCCAATCTCTCACGCCGATTGGTCGCGGGCGAAGAGTAGCGACAGGTGGGACTCGAACCAACAATTCTTCGATTGTGAGACGAGCATCTTACCCCTAGACCACTCGTCCCCTGAATTAAGTATGAACACACTTAGGTTCACAATGACAAAAACAGAAGTTTTCAGCAAGGAGTAACATGCAAACATGACATGAATCGCATGACTGTCATTTGCGTTCATGACAACCTTCCAGTTGAACAAGTTTGGTTCCAGTGATCTGTCCATTGACCTATCATGAGTTGACCTCGGTGACCTAGCATGATCTTGAAACAATATAGCAGAACAATATACATCAAACAAGTCGCTAGTATTGCCATGAACACCTTTTGCGGTAATACGGGAAGCGCATCAGCACCGATTTTTGTGGTCTGACGCTACGAAATGTTTTGACTTTGACGGCCTCTAACACGAAAAAAAAATATTCCCCCGATTTTCGTTTCTCTTATTTTAAGCGACGCACCGGACATTTCTAAGCAGGTACACAAAGCATGGCGTATATCGACCATTAAAATCGGGAGTTATTTATGAAAAATCGGAGGGGTGGCCGGATTTCGCACCCTCTCCAGTGGGCGTGTTAACTAACTACCCAAGTTAGTTAGTTAGCTAGCTAGTTAGTTATTGGGGTTGGTTGGTTGGTTATTGGTTTTACGACACGTCGACCGTTGAGTCATATAGCGTCGCCAATCTCTCACGCCGATTGGTCGCGGGCGAAGAGTAGTGACAGGTGAGACTCGAACCCACAATCTTTCGATTGTGAGACGAGCATCTTACCCCTAGACCACTCGTCCCCTTAGTTATTGGGGCTTAGAGGCGAATCGACCGCATAGATAACACAGCGCCCACAACTTCGTCATTCAAACAGAAAAGCGATGCTCAGCCATGCCAAATTCGCCCTCTACAAACGGCCGTGCATACCGAAGCCGCTGGTGAAGAGGCGCAGTGACGAACACATCAAGGACTTCCCCATCCCTCCACCAAAGGACCAAGAAGTTTGACCATATATCACTGCAAGGGAACACATGGAGGATATTCTGCCGTTCCAGAGGACACAGATGAGGACACACACCTAATAACATGCTATATTAACTCTTGGCTGTGCAATGGTGATTGACGCAACTCCCAAATGATTGTCTCTCAAGACCACAGAAAAACGGCGCGGGTTAGCGCGCCACCGCCTTGAGTGGCTGATGGGACATACCCTGTGGACGGCGCGGGTTAGCGTGCCACCGCCTTGAGTGGCTGATGGGACATACCCTGTGGACGGCGCGGGTTAGCGTGCCACCGCCTTGAGTGGCTGATGGGACATACCCTGTGGACGGCGCGGGTTAGCGCGCCACCGCCTTGAGTGGCTGATGGGACATACCCTGTGGACGGCGCGGGTTAGCGTGCCACCGCCTTGAGTGGCTGATGGGACATACCCTGTGGACGGCGCGGGTTATCGTGCCACCGCCTTGAGTGGCTGATGGGACATACCCTGTGGACGGCGCGGGTTAGCGCGCCACCGCCTTGAGTGGCTGATGGGACATACCCTGTGGACGGCGCGGGTTAGCGTGCCACCGCCTTGAGTGGCTGATGGGACATACCCTGTGGACGGCGCGGGTTAGCGTGCCACCGCCTTGAGTGGCTGATGGGACATACCCTGTGGACGGCGCGGGTTAGTGCGCCACCGCCTTGTGTGGCTGATGGGACATACCCTGTGGACGGCGCGGGTTAGTGCGCCACCGCCTTGTGTGGCTGATGGGACATACCCTGTGGACGGCGCGGGTTAGCGTGCCACCGCCTTGAGTGGCTGATGGGACATACCCTGTGGACGGCGCGGGTTAGCGCGCCACCGCCTTGTGTGGCTGATGGGACATACCCTGTGGACGGCGCGGGTTAGTGCGCCACCGCCTTGTGTGGCTGATGGGACATACCCTGTGGACGGCGCGGGTTAGTGCGCCACCGCCTTGTGTGGCTGATGGGACATACCCTGTGGACGGCGCGGGTTAGCGCGCCACCGCCTTGTGTGGCTGATGGGACATACCCTGTGGACGCCGCGAGTTAGCGCGCCACCGCCTTGTGTGGCTGATGGGACATACCCTGTGGACGGCGCGGGTTAGCGCGCCACCGCCTTGTGTGGCTGATGGGACATACCCTGTGGACGGCGCGGGTTAGCGCGCCACCGCCTTGTGTGGCTGATGGGACATACTTTGTGGACCTCATGGCATACAAAATTTGACTATTTCCTATCAGGTCAATGAACATGATACAATAAGTGCAGGGCCTCCTCTAACATGTTAACTAGCTGGGATGCGTCCCACTTAGTGCCGTGAAATCCCATCTAGTTGAGTGAAAAATCCCACCTAGTCAAAGGGAGATTCAATGGAGAAAGCAACCGAAAAACCTTTGTATAGTTCCGGTAGCGGAAGTGATTTTTACTTGGAACCGTATATTTTTGTCAAGAAGAAAATGGTAGTAATTTAGCAGCACTTATACTGAGGTCAAGGGAACGATGAAGGCTCATATGTGAAGTGAAGTTAATTCTGTGAAAAATGCACGCTACAAAGCCAGCAATTGGGTCTATTAACGGTGGTATTACAAAACATGACCTTTTAGACTTATACGTACACTACAGAAGAGGGGGGAGGGGGGCGACCAGAGCCAGGCCGCATGGCATGAGTGACGAGAGCTAGATATTCATTTGTTTGCCTTTTCTTCGATGTTGCTAAAATGAAGAGACAGATAAAGCTAGATGCCTTTGTAAAAAAGGCAAGGTGTGAAACGTGGTGGAATGTTGATCGACTTTGCTTCCCCCAGGCGACACTACCCCCTTTCTACCTACTACCCCGGTCAAAGGGGGCAGTTGCCCCCTGAGGGGTTGTGGGGCCCCTAAAAACCGCACCGTGGTTATAAAAAGTTCGCCGCACCCTTAAAAAAATATCCTTAAAAATCTTAAAATCTTCATACCCGTAAAAGTCTTTAAAAGTGCAAAATTTGCACCGGGGCGCCTGAAAATGACATTGAGGACCACAAAAAGTAGCGCAGGGGTCCCAAAAATCGCACTGAGGCCCATGAAAATCACATTAAAAAATCGCTCAGTGAACTCTAAGAATGACACGGGGTCTTAAAAATGTGGGATCGGTGCCCCCAAAGAGAGAGAGAGAGAGAGAGAGAGAGAGAGAGAGAGATAGAGATAGAGAGAGAGAGAGAGAGAGAGAGAGAGACAGAGAGACAGAGAGACAGAGAG
>JAOTOM010005141.1:967500-1012500 GCA_034440615.1 Ashinkailepas kermadecensis | reverse complement strand
TTCTAAATCACAGTATTACAGTGGGAAGTTACTGACTCAAACCTGCATAGGATGTCTGAACAGGGAAGTTTTGAGTTACTCAAACAGTTGGTGGAAAAACAACAGGCCAGAATTGATAAATTAGAAGGCATCGTCAAGTTAGCAAAGAGACAAGCTGAAGCTGCTGAAAACTACACCCGTCAGGATTGCCTCATCCTCAGGGGGAAATTGTCCATCAGGCCTGGAAAAAATTTGCGAGAGGAAGTCATGCACCTCATTTTCTTTCATACAGGCATTCAGTTTCCTTCTTGGTGCATAAACACTGTTCACTGGCTCGGATAAAAGACAGCATTATCATTAGATTTAACAACAAAGAAGTAAGGGATGCAATATACAGGAATAGGGTACCAAAAGATCTCTCAAAAAGGGGCTTGTTCATACATGAATCTCTCACTCAGGACAAGATGGCAATTGTTTCGAAGTGTGCCAAACTGAGACGTGAGGGCAAATTAGCCACCTACTTCACCCAAGGTGGAAATGTCTTTGTGAAAAAAAACAAAGACATGCCCAGCATCTTGATTGGGGATGCCATATCTGAGGAAGACATCCTGTCTCGACTTGAGCTACAGCCAAATACTTATAAGGAGGCAATCACAAAGGGAAAACATCAGTCCTCTGCTGGGACAGAGGCATTAAAAACAACATCCACACCAACAGAGGTGATGCCTAAGGAAAACCATGAGACCCAAGCAAATCTGAATGTTAGAAATGATGTAGAGTCAACTGCCACCAAAGAATCAAGGGAGGAACAGAATGTTGTGTCAGCCACAGGAGAGGTAGTGGTTGATGATCAGGAAGCCTGTGACAGACAGATGCATGAAACATCTAGAAACAAAAAAAAAACAAGCAAAAAGGCAAAGGGAGCTTCCAGTAAAAATAAGAGTCCAGTTCACTCTTGTCATCCCACTGACATCAGTGATGACTCAGATTCACCTGCCTCAACTGAAAACCAATCTTCCAGGAGAATGCCTAGCCAGAGAGGCAAATCCAGGAACAAAAAATAGGAATAAGTAGCAGTCAGGACAAGAATGCTGAAATATCAGTATTATGGGGCAGGGTACTGGATTTTAGACAAAGTTGATGGTGGTTGACATCTTAGATAACTAGGTTAGATTGTGGGCATTGGATTAGGGATATAATTCCTGAATCTGTATTCCATTATATATATGCATATGTGTGCACCTAGGTGGGTATATGCCTGGGTAGGTGCACTTACCTATATAGGCATGTGCATATTTTTTTTACCTCAATATGTATTGTGCAAACATTGCATCAAAGATCTAGTATCTACTTACCTATTTAACTAGTACCTGGCTCAATACCAACTACCAAGCACCAGACCCAATACCTGCCTCCTGAGTAGTGCAGTTTACCCAGGTACCTAACTACCTATTGCAGGCCTTCCTAAGTGAACAGCTAGTTATAGAATCAAAAAGAATTCCATCAGAGTATCCACTACATGATTTGAACAGAAATTTAAGCAGCAGTTACACTGATTTTTTTTTTCATATTAGTATAATCAACTGTTGCTTCTAAATATCACTTATAGCAATACAAACACAGCCAGCTACTTTTCTAACACAGGTACCCATTGTCATCAAATGTAAATAGTTTCCCCTCCCTCCCTGGGGCAGCTCTGTATGAGGTTTTGAATTCATGATGGTGTTAAATCTACGATAAATTGAATGCCAGGAACTTGCACAATATAGGATGACATGCCTCCTGTTATTTTGCACAAAATCAATACTAATTATTCATGCAAGATGAAACTAACCGTAAATCAAAACCAATATTCAATAGATAAATATATTATCTCTTGATTCAAAATGTCTTCAAGAATGACACAGTTTTTGTGCACATGTCACATATAATGCTAATTTTAATCAGATGCATTTATCACAGCAACTAAGCTATCCTGGAGTCGGGGCCAGGTAGAGCAGCTAGTCATGGTCAGAGTATTGGGCGATATGCTTTTATGACATTTATTTCAATGTTGCCTGGCACTGAGGTGGACAGTGGCACATTGATGAAAGGTACTGGTAATAATTGGATTGTATTGTGATATTGGAGAGGCAGAGAAGCATGCTGTGAATGCTGTACCATCAATAGGGCAGCATAGTTTGGTGTGAACGCAGCCATACACTGCTACCCAGATGCTAACAGTGATGTGTTACATCCTCACTGGTACAAGTTTTTAATGCTTGCTTGACTTGATACTTTTGGGTAATCAATGTGATATTTCACTTGATCAAGCCCCCAGGCTGGTACCGGATTGGTCTGCCATTGTGCTATTGGACCAACTTCGATACAAGTCGAGTGAATGTGTGTATGCATGTATGTGGGTTGCTGAAAAAGCACCAGTTTTAATATTTTAATCTGGACACTGGGGGCTGATACACTTGTGCACTTTTTTAATTCAAAGCATCATCAACTTGATGAATTCTGATCATATTGTGTCAAGCTTGCATTGACTTGAGGCAAGGATTGTACGAGATTGGGATAGCATGCATATATCACAACAATCCGGCTGTACAGTATGTTATGAAGGATGATTGGCCATGAAAAACCTTGGCAATGCTGCTCCCTGGTCCCTTGATCACCAGGAAGATCTTAGTAATGTGAACCTTAACATGACAAAAATTTAATATAAAATTAACTTAAAGTAAAGGTCATTGCAAAATCACAGTTTGAACAAACATTAGTACAATGGCCTTTAGTTAACACTCAAGCGATTAGTTAATGCTTATTCTTTCTGAATACAGGATCATCAGAATTGATGTTCTTGGCAGATTAACACTACAGAAGGCAACTATTATGCCAATTTACTTATAATCAATTCAATCTGGATCTATTTATTTATTTTGAACATTGAACATGTGTCAATCTACTATCATGTTGGCATATGAGAGGGCATGTAACCTGGTGATATTATTGTCCTTAAATTGTAAATTGCTGCCTGGGAGAGGGAGGGGGTATCACAGACAACTGGTGTTGCTAAAAGTTTACTGCTGCAGGGATGTTTGATAACTTCCCACACATGGTATTGGCAAGTGTTCCTTTCACTTGCAATAGAATCCTTGCTCCTCTATCATCTCATCTAGGCATACAACTATCTAGATTTATTTTTCAAACTATGCTTCTTGATGGTGTGAACTTTACCTCCCTAATTTCCTTTTTCCATTTTGCTTTCCGATCATTCATGGTCCCTCTTTTGTGTGTTCCCAGTTCAATGTCCATGCACAATTATTATTCCAAGTTTTACATTTCCAGATATAATCACCATTTCCAGTTGGCTCTTTATCTGAGTAATGAGCAGGTTCAAACTTGAGGGAGCTACATTGGAATTACTAGGGAATGATTTGAATGATAAGTACCCTCCTCATGAACTTATATTGTCACAATGTACATATTATACCCTACCTCAACCACTTAACTGTAATGCTGGATTCTCAGTACTTCATATCAATGCAAGATCCCTGAAGAATAAATTTGATGAAGTTGTTAATTTTCTAGCAAGCTCTAAAGTTGATTGGTCAGTTATTTGTGTATCAGAGACATGGTTGAAGAAAGATTTAGAACAATACTTTAGTCTACAAAATTATAATCTCTTTTCATCTAGTAGAAAAGAAGGTGAAGGTGGAGGTACAGCAATATATGTAAGTAATAGATATGAGGCTAGGGAAAGAAAAGACCTGGAGAGTGATCATTTTGAGACAAGTTTTCTGGAAATCAAAATGAAGTTGGGTGTACCAGCGAAAAGATTCCTAGTAGGGGAAATGTATAGACCTCCAAGTCTGAGCCACACTATATTTATGGACTATTTGGAAAAAATACTTGACTCATTGGAAAACACCAAATGTACATGTGTCATAGCAGGGGACTTCAATTACAATCTTTTGAAATATCACTCTGATAAACCTACACTTAATTTTATGAATTTGTTCAATTCTTATGGATTTTTCCCAACCATCTCAAAAGCAACCCGGATTTGTAATGAATCAGATGCCCTTTTGGATAATATATTTATCAATGATGTTAATGTCTTTAACAATTCAGGAATACTACTTCATGATTTATCAGATCATTTTCCAGTTTTTCTTAATCTGTCATTAATTGAAAGTTCAAATATAACAAGACATTCAGTGACAGTCTTTGATAAACATAAAATCAGTGAATTAAATGATCACCTCATCAGCAACTTGGAAGGCTTTCAAGATGAAACTGATGCTAATCAAGCATGCAACAAACTTATTAAGGCATATGAAACAGGTATTACAAAATTATCTAAAACTTTTACACCCAGTAGAAGAAAGAATCCAATTAAACCATGGGTAACCCCTGCACTTCTGTGTTCAATAAATACAAAAAATAAACTTTATGCAAAATATATTAGGAATATAATTTTATTGAATGAAAATAAATACAAAATGTATAGGAACATGCTTTGCAATGTGCTTAGGGATGCAAAACGATTATATTACAAGAGGGCATTCCAGGACAGCAAAGGTGATGGCAAAAAAACATGGAAGTATTTGAATGAAATTATAAACAAGAATGAATTGCAAACAGTTCCCCCAAGGTGCTTTGTTGATAACTCTGGGGCTACCTGTGTAAATGAACAAATACCTGATAAATTCAATACTTTTTTTTCAACGATAGGTAGTGAATTGGAAAAAATATACCTGCAGCACACAATAGCCCATTATATTACCTTACACAGCCTACTCATGCCAGCATTAACAATATTCCTTCTGTTAATGAAGCTCAAATTGAAGAAATTGTTAAGTCTTTGAACCCTGTGGGTGGAGGTATGGATAAAATTAGCACAAAAATTTTGCTTGGAACATATCGAAGTATTTTGCAACATCTAACATATTTCTTCAATCTTTGTCTGAGCACTGCAATATTCCCTGATGCATTAAAATCTGCAGTTATAATTCCTGTATATAAATCAGGGGAAAATAATAAATTTACTAATTATAGGCCAATCTCTTTGCTACCAATATTTTCGAAGGTGCTGGAAAGATTAATACACATTAGTGTATCATCATTTCTAAATGAAAATAATATCATACACCCACTGCAGTTTGGTTTCAGAAAAAAACATAGCACATACATGCCAATTGCTCTGATGCATAATGAAGTGACTAAAGCCCTTGTAAATAATAAATTAGTTTGTACCCTGTATCTGGATTTGAAAAAGGCCTTTGACACTGTCAGCATCAGCATTTTGTTACAAAAGATTTACTTTATTGGCATTAGGGGAAATATATATAAACTGTTAAACTCATACCTATCAAATAGATCTCAAAGAACCAAGATACATGACACCCTCTCCCAACCATTAAATATCACAATAGGTGTTCCTCAGGGTTCGATTCTTGGACCTCTGCTATTTCTTCTGTACATTAATGATCTTTGCAATGTTTCCAATTTACCTAGCTTTTACCTCTTTGCAGACGATACAGCCATAACTATTACAGCTAATGATCATTTTGAGTTACAAACTAAAGTAGATGAGGTAATACCCAAAATAATTGCATGGTTTCATACCAACAGATTATCTATTAATGCTGATAAGACTGGATATCAAATTTTTTCCAGGAAACCATGTGATGACCTTCATGTAAAAATAAATAGTTCTAATATTACAAGGCATAGCTGCATAAAATATTTAGGTGTATTAATCGATGAAGACATGACATGGAAAAGCCATATCAATGCCATTTCTTCAAAAATTAGCAGAAATATTGGTATTATAGGCAAATCTAGGTACTTTCTATCAACTTGTGAATTGCTTCTTCTGTATAATTCTCTAATACTGCCATATCTAAATTACTGTGCTGTTGTCTGGGGAAGTACTTACCACTCTAAGCTTGACAAGATTATTAAGTTGCAGAAGCGTGTTATTAGGATTGTTGACAAGAAACCTTACTTATACCATACAAATGAATTGTTTATCAAGCATAGAGTTCTTAAGTTTCTGGACATAATTGATGAACAATGCATTTACATCATGCTAGGTTTTCTAAATCACTCATTACCAGCACCTCTTTCTGATATGTTTCAACTTCATCAAGAAGGTGGCCTCAGAGTTAGACAACACTTTCAAATACCCTTTTCTGATATCAATTACAGGATGTTTTCATTACCCTTTATTGCACCAAAAGCCTGGAATAAAATAATCTGCTCTCACTTCCATAGAATTGAAGATGTACCTAGAAGTAAAATCATTTTGAAAAAAACACATCAGGCAATACATTACTAGAAAATATGAACTTGTCCAATGAATGTCGGTGATAAGGTTGTGCTATGCATGGTGATCTTGTTGTCTTATTCGGATATTTTCGTTAAGTATCATGTTTTCTTTCTTTCTTCTTTCTTCATACTTCGTTTGTCCTTTCTCCTTTCTCCTTAGTGTAGTAATAGTTTAGGAGATGTACGTGCAAGATTAGGGATTTTATATTATTTCCCCATTAACACCTATAGCAGTTTTTTTTCTGGAGCCCTCGAAGACGTTACTAGCATTGCTAATTGTCTGAGAGGGCTTCAGGAACATCTTTTACTAATATCTGGTGGCAGGATCTGTCCAGCAAGAAACAGGAGCGGGGAGTGGTGTGACCTAACTTGACTTGCTTACCATGACCTACTTCTCATCCCTGGAATTTAACGTAATTAGGTCGCACGGGTATGGAAGGGCACTCCTGCCTACCTATTAATAGGTAGGGGAATTAAAAAAAAAAAAAAGAGGGGTAAAGATCCCTCAAGACGGGTAAGCTTTACGAGGACAAAGGAGGAGACCCACGAGGCGTGGCAGGAGGCCCCTAATTTGGCAGAGGATGCCCCTGGAACATGAGAGGAAGCCCCATGCCATGTTAAAGGGGCCCCAGGATGTGGGAGGAGGCCCTCCAAAACGGGAGAGGAGGACCATTGAATATGGAGGAGGGTAGGACGCACGAGAAGACGCCGAAAACCGGTAAAGAGACTCCAGGAAATGAGACGAGACCCCTAAGACGCGAGAGGAGGTCTATAATTTGCAAGAAGCCCCTGAAATGGTAGGAGTCGTGCCGGGGTACTTGAAAATCACGATATGGGCCCAAAAAGATCCGGCCGGGCCCCTGAAAATCACGCTGAGCCTAGGGGTACCAAAAATTCACGCCCGGACCATGAAAATCACGCTAGGGGCACGATAGGTCGTACCGTTCCCCAACAGTATCATTGGGACACAAATGAAGCCGGGGAAACGAAAAACAATCCGGACATGGATAATCACTCTGGGGCCCCAACAATTACACCAAAAACATCAAAAACGTATTGGACACCCACGAAGTGTCGAGGTCGCTAAAACTCGCGCTAGGGATCCAAGCAAATGACGTCGGGACACAAAAGATTACATTGGACTAAAAAAGTCGCGTCGCAGCCCTTGAAAATCTCACTGGGGGACCAAAAAGGTCGCGCCTGGACCCCAAAGGTTGCAGCTGCCCCCAAAATCAATTATCAACCGGCATGTCACTCTGCGCCCCCCAAAAAATCGCGTCAAAGTCCCCCCAAAACCCGTTGGGCACTGGAAAAAACGTGTCAGGGCACAGCAAAAAAAAATCGCACCTGGAGACCGAAGAATCGTACCAGGACCCAAAAATATCACATAAAGACCTATAAAAATAGTACTCGATGTCCAAAAGTTCACACCGAGACTCGATCGAATCGACCCCAGCACCAGAAAATTAAGAACAGGTCCGGAAAAAAATTACCCGGAGGGCATTTATACTCCGAAAGGTGCCATCGGCTGAAAAAAAAGTCCTTCGGTGGCCGCATTAACACATCAAAGGGGCAAATGCCCCCTCCCTCCTAAGAGGGATATGCTCCCAAGAATCGAGCCGAGGCCCCCAAAAGTCGCGCTGGAGCCACAAAAATTCGCGTCCGTCCACCAGAATTCGCGTAGGGGCTCGAAGTAAATACGGCGGGCCCCAGAAAACTCGCTCCAAGGCGCGAAAATCTGCAACAGGAACCGCCAAGATCGCGTTGGGGTCACAGCTAAGTACAACGCGCCCCGCAAACTCGAACCGGTCCCACCAAATTTCGCGCTCGGACCAACAATTCCCATCGGTAGTACCAAATTTTGGTCTGGACATAAAAAAATCAACGTCGGGGCTGCCAACAATTGGCGTCTAGGGCCCCACATAGGCACCGTGTGACCCCCAAAGTCGCATCGGTATCCGAAAAATAAAGCCGGAGCCCTCCAAAATAACGAGGGATTCCAAAAAAAAAGTCCGGGTCAGGACCTGGCCAGAACCATTGTTCTGGAGCACCGAACATGTCATCAGATGCCTTGACAAATGGCGTACGGCATCGAAAAACATACCGGAGCTCGAAGAAAATCGAGGCGAGATACAAAAACATGGCGCCAGGGACTCGAAAAATCAGGCCGGGATTCGGAATTTAAAGAAAATTCAGAAGAGATCCACAAAAATCGCGTTGAGCCCAGATAACTGGCGTTGGGTCCCGGAACCACGCACCTGTGCGCGATAAGTCGCGCTAGGACCCATACAAATCGCACCGAAGCCCCAAAATCGTTCTGGGGCCCCACAAATGTGCGTCAGAAGACCCAAACAGCACAGCGGGACCCTAAGAGCACAACGGGTACCGAAAATGCGACTGGCCCTCCAAAGCGCAGTCTCGCAAAAAGCGACAGGGCCAGAAAACATGCGTTGTAGCCATAACTATATATACCGGGAACTCTACAAAAATAAAAATAAAAATAAAAAAAACACCGGAAGCTCTCAAGGCATACAGGGGCCATACGACCGCACAAGGGCCTGAAAACGAGCAGGGGTTTCGAAAATGCGTTGGGCTTCTAACAAAAATGGATTGGAGCCCTAAGACACATCCGTAGACGAAGAAATACGAAACGGGTCCAAAGAAATACACTCAGGCAGGGCCTCGGTTCGGTAGCCAACCTGGAAGCATGTTTAAGCAAAGATGTGAGGTGCATCAAAGCTAAACGGCTATCCGTATTTCTTCACCATAAAATATTGGAAGCAGGAAACTAATGATCGAATTTAATTAATCGCATTTACGCAGCGAACGACCATACGAAGCATTTTATCACGTCAGATATGGCGCAAGTCTATCATGTGGGAGCAATTAGCAAAGCGTAAGAGGCCCAGCAGAATCCGTAGCATCGCACGAAGTGTGGCGAATGCGCCGAATGCGCAAGATGGGTGTGCACGTGCACTGACGTTGGCGTCGTGGCGACCGGGCACTATGAACTGGAATGTCTGAAATTGGGAAATTTTACATTTTAAAGTGATTTGAGTAGGTGTAATTTCAGCAGTGCCAGGTGACTTATCAAGGGATACGAAAATAATACATTCGAACAGGGTGGGGGGCTAGGGTTGAAATCCGACGAATCAGAAACGATAGTGGTAGATTAGGCCCCTCCACGGGATAATTCAGTTTATCACTAGTTATTTTACTTAAAAAGGTCCCCTTTGACAAAATAGTGGTCGAAATCGGAAGACTTTATTGAGTAGTTGGACCCCCTCCAAATACGTTTGTCCCCCTCCCCTTAACGCAAATATAGGTGCGTCACTGGTCCCCAAATTACTTTCAGAAACTTACGCCCATGGAGCAAAGCCAACGTTGCGGGGGCAAATTCCCCCTCATAAGCATAAAAAACAACACCGATTCCCCATATGAATTGGGAAGAATGATGTTTTAAAATGTATTTTCTTCCTACAAAGTTGTCTTCTGTGATTACAGCCTGCATGATTAGAGCTTCCCAGCTTCAATACCTTTTCAACGACATAATTTACAAAACGGTACAGCACAGCGATAACCATGGGCGTGACGGCGTGGAATTCGAAGGTTTTGCATTATTTATGCATTGTCATTGTTACATTGTTACATTGCTATTGATGCATTGTTGTTCAATGCTTGTTCTTGCCGTGAATTTATTCGCGGAGGATTTATTATTTTAGCTTCTGTGCCAAGTGCCTTGCAGCCAGCACCAAATGTTATAAAAAATAAATAAATCCCTAAGATGACGATCAGAAAACGAATTAAATCCACTTCTCGTTGTCACCTTCGCAAAATTGTCGTCCTAGGACTGAGAAATGATCGTTTAAGCTTGTTTATGAGATCAAGCTGGTGGGAATGACTAACAGTAGTGATGAACCTAGCTATATTCAGTTAAACTTGGTGGACGTAGAAGTGGGTTGATCAATGGGAGATATCTTTAAGATATGCTCAGCACGAGCCCCACCAGCTCGCTACAATCTAGAGGCCAGCGGGAAGATTCTTCTCGTCGATAAAGCATAAAGATATTGGTTTGTTTTGGCACTGACGTATTTATCCACATTTGCTTATTTATACCCTGGTATGGCTCAGTTCTCAGCGAAAAAAAAAGATCCTTGCTATTGCGTTTTGCGTAAATGATGTGCACCATGCCAAGAACAGACAATATATCAATATGAAATCATGTTCCCATTCGGGAACCATACTAAGAGCCTAAAAAGCAATAGGAGGCCCTAACACAGTGGAGGCCCCCTTTCGGGGGGCAGGAGGCCCCCTATCAACATTGCCCCCCCGGAAGAATTTCGTGGCGACGCCACTGCTCTCACACTCTCTCTCTCTCTCTCTCTCTCTATCTCTATCTATCTATCTCTATCTATCTATCTCTATCTATCTATCTCTATCTATCTATCTCTATCTATCTCTATCTATCTATCTATCTCTATCTATCTATCTATCTATCTATCTCTATCTATCTATCTATCTCTATCTATCTATCTATCTCTATCTATCTATCTCTATCTATCTATCTATATCTATCTATCTTATCTATCTATCTCTATCTATCTCTATCTATCTTTCTATCTATCTATCTCTATCTATCATCTCTATCTCTATCTATCTATCTCTATCTATCTATCTCTATCTATCTATCTCTATCTATCTATCTCTATCTATCTATCTCTATCTATCTATCTCTATCTATCTCTATCTATCTCTATCTATCTCTATCTATCTATCTCTATCTATCTATCTCTATCTATCTATCTCTATCTATCTATCTCTATCTATCTATCTCTATCTATCTATCTATCTATCTATCTATCTCTATCTATCTATCTCTATCTATCTATCTCTATCTATCTATCTCTATCTATCTATCTCTATCTATCTATCTCTATCTATCTATCTCTATCTATCTATCTCTATCTATCTATCTCTATCTATCTATCTCTATCTATCTATCTCTATCTATCTATCTCTATCTATCTATCTCTATCTATCTATCTCTATCTCTATCTATCTATCTATCTCTATCTATCTATCTCTATCTATCTATCTATCTATCTCTATCTATCTATCTATCTCTATCTATCTATCTCTATCTATCTTATCTATCTCTATCTATCTATCTACTATCTATCTATCTATCTATCTATCTATCTCTATCTATCTATCTCTATCTATCTATCTATCTCTATCTCTCTATATCTCTATATATCTCTCTATCTCTATCTCTCTATCTCTCTATCTATCTCTCTATCTCTCTCTCTATCTCTATCTCTATCTCTATCTCTATCTCTATCTCTATCTCTATCTCTATCTCTATCTCTATCTCTATCTCTATCTCTATCTCTATCTCTCTCTCTATCTCTATCTCTATCTCTCTCTCTCTCTCTCTCTCTCTCTCTCTCTCTCTCTCTCTCTCTCTCTCTCTCTCTCTCTCTCTCTCTCTCTCTCTCTCTCTCTCTCTCTCTCTCTCTCTCTCTCTCTCTCTCTCTCTCTCTCTCTCTCTCTCTCTCTCTCTCTCTCTCTCGTTTTCAGAACCGTGTGGATTCCATTCTCAAATAATGTTATCGGCAGTTGATGATGCGGCATTTATTGATACGTACTGGAACTTGGATAAATTAGGTACAAGCCCTGTTGTGAATACTAAGGTATGGCACTGCTTCAATAGTGACATGCTTACCAGGGCCTTGCGCGCGTCCAGTTCGATCCTACGTCGAGGGCAACCATTATTTAAAAGGAAGTCGGGTATTTTTAAAAGGCTACGCTCACGTGAAATTGAGTCCAATGAAATTCTAGCAGCCCGTTCATCTTAGAGTTGAGTACTGCCATTTTGAGATTCATTGGTTGCATCGACTGATAATGAAGCCTGACAGGTGATGCCATAGGCTTAACATATGGTTCCGTTTCATAAGAGCTATACTCCGGTTCAACTGAGAACACAGTATCAAGGAATGGCATGGATTTAGAATGGACACTGTGTTTAGTGAAAATGATTTGCATCAGTGGTGTTTACTGATTTTAGTGTAAAAATCCGTCAGTTTACACAAGCGATGGGTCCATATTCTGAAGATGTCATCAACGTATCTAACAAACAACCGGCTTGTCCCGCACAGAGTTAAGAAAATGTAGCAGAAGTTAGCAGACGACTCGGCAGCAGGTTCAGCAGCAGATCCAGGGGCAGATTCAGAGGCAAATTTAGTAGACTGGCGCACACTTAGCGCGTATTCGGCAGCATTTGATCAGACGATTTGGCAGCTGATTCAGCAGATTACATGCGGCACACTTGCAGTGCACGCTCGTCGCACATTCAGCGAATATTCATTCGGCAGCAGATTCAGCAAACACAACGCATATTCATGGGCGCTAAATGAACTCGTAGGCAGCGAGCCCTTAAGCCCAAATAATCAATCAAATAACGTATTTTCAGCGCATTTACGGCAGCACATTAGCAGACGATTCCGCAGCCAATTCAGCAGATTAAGCAACATATTCAGGTATTGACGATTCAGCGGAGATTTCACTCTGCAAAGTTTTCACAAGTCTTCCTCTCCCAATCGAGAAGAGCAAAACGCAAATCCAATCCTGAGTGCCAATGGTCTGCTGCCGAATATGCGCTGAATATGCGCTGAATCGTCAATCCCTGAATCTGCTGTTGAACCACTTGAATGTGCTGCGAATATGCGATGTGTGCGCTGAATCTGCTGTCGAATATGTTCTAAATATGTGCTGAATGGGTGCTAAAAGTGTGCTGAAAGTATGCTGCATCTAATCTGCTGAATCAGCTGACGAATCGTCTGCTGATGTGCTGCGGAATATGCGCTGAATATGCGCTGGATGGAATTGGAGTTTAGGGGCACGCCGACTGCCAGGGTCATTTTGCGGAATATGCGCTGAATGTGCGCCGCATTTACAATGAAATTACGAAGTCAATTGAAAATGGAGATATTTTGTGTGGCTTATATATTGATTTGAAAAAGGCTTTCGACACAGTTAGCACAGACATACTAGCTATAAAATTAAAGTGCATTGGTGTTGGTTTACTTAGGATATTAGAATCATACCTTAAAAATAGGTATCAGCAAATTAAAGTGTACGATACATTATCTGAACCAGAGTTAATTTATATGGGTGTTCCTCAGGGCTCTATTCTAGGACCATTATTATTCATCATATACGAGTATATCAATGACTTGGCCAGAATTTCCAAACAAACAAATATGTCCTTTTTCCTGATGACACAGCTATTCTTGTCAAGGTTAAAAATATAGATGAATTACAGAATAAAATGAATGGCATTATGCCAGAGCTAACAACATGGTTCGACGCAAATAGGCTGTCCCTAAATGTATCAAAGACAAATTACCAAATATATTCCGGAACTCCCAGTAGTGACATAGATATAGGGACAATTTGGCAAAAGCGACCAGAAAGCAACAAATCAAGTATCTTGACATAGTGCTGAATGAAAAATTGATTTGGTACATTGATTATGTTACAGCCATCATTAGTAGAAACATGGGTATTATGGGGAGGGCAAAATATTTCATTACAAGTCGAGAATTGAAGTACTTATACAATTATTTAATCATTCCCTATATAAATTACTGTGCTGTGATTTGGGGTAATAATTATCCCACAAGATTAGACCAAATTATAAAATCCCAGAAACGTGCATTACGAATTAATGATTATAAACATTATGCATCTCCTAGAAATGAGTTATTTTCAAGTACAACATTTTGAAGTTCACTGATATGGTGCATGAAGAAAACATATTAATACTGTACAAATTTGTCCATGATACATCGTCATGTGCTATGGCTGACTTCTTTCAATATGCAACACCTACTAATACAAGAATCATTCAACATTTCTCTGTACTATTTACTTATCGACAATATAGGCTGTATGCTATTACATACTCTGCACCAAAATCCTGGAATAGTGTAATTTTCCAAATATTTCCCAGTATAGAACAGATGCCAAGGAAAAAAGATGTGCTAAATAAATGTGTTAGACGTTACTTCATGTAAATAGACAAATCAAATGAAAACTAAAGACAGAATATAGTTAATATAATTCACAAAGGTAAAACAAAATTTACCTTGCCATAGAGGATATTAGTGGATGATATATGGCAACATACAAAAGTATGATGTGCTTAAATTAATGTGTTTTTTGTGTTGTTTCTTTTTGTGATGGATGATTTTGTCAGGTTCGTATACACCCATGCGTATTCTGCATGAGTATCTCTGTATTAATGTTTTCATCATTTCTGTACTCCCCTAACATTTCATCTTGTGACCCTGATAATTATGTGGGCGTTACTAGCTTGCTACCTGCCGACGGATTTTTCCAGGACCTCATTTCCTTTCTACTAATTGGTGGTGGTCTATCTGCAAAAAGAAAAATGAAAATACCGAAGGGATGAAAATAGTATTGGTATAATCACATTTTGTTGTATCTCTTGCTTGCATCCCGAGGTCACCCATGTGTTGGCTGTCCTGATCTACGGGCAGCTCACCAAGGGAAGCCCCACATTGCAAGACCCAATGAATGTGCATACAGCCAAATTTGGATAGGCTGCTGCTGCATCTGATACGGGAACGACAATTAGGGGAAAAAATGTGCGCTAGGCTGCTGAATTTGCTGGTGAATCTGCTGTCGAATTGTCTGCTAACTTCTGCTACATGCTGACGAAACTGGTCTGAAATGCGTGCGTGCAAGCTATGGCCAGTGGTGACGCGCAACGATTGTCCATCGCAACTCCCTTTTCTCGTCTGAACTTCCCAATGGTACCTAACCCAATCTAATCGTGAAATCTTACCAAATTGTTTGCAAATATGTACTACAACAATTTCCTGCGGTCAGACACGATCAGACGGAACTTGTCCATCTTTTCCGAATGTTTTTCTATCAATTTCATAATTGCATCCATCACCTACCGAATCGGTATACTACCATAAATTTAGCCACGTTCATTGTGAACGCAATGCTCATATTGGTAATTTGATAGGGAAAACTGCCCTAACCCGATTTCAATATTATGTTCTCTAAATGTGCAGGTATAGACGTTAAAACGTGTACTAAGATCCTACCCATGAAGCAGGGCAGTTTATGAGACGAATCCCCACACGCAGCTACGATAGGGCGCAGCAATACGCTAGGTTTGAGACTTCTTGGCAGCCAGTAGAGCTCTGCAGTTCCGCTTGCATGCGGTAGCAGACTGCACACTAGGCTCCTGGGAGCCTCAGAGGCCATGGTTTCCTTAATTAAAGCACAGGTGTGTTCTAATCTCTTGCTGTGAGACGTCTTGTTGGATAGCTTCTCGTAATCGTTTGCAACCTTGACGAAATACATATAGCGATTAAAATGACATGACTAACACCTTGCATTTGTCCCAGGGTTTATAATCATGGTGCCATTTTATCTCAAATATCTTACTTTTGTTACTTGTTGCTGGCTATGGTTCATGTGGACATTGTTATGGCGCCTAAACGCTAGGGGTATTTTACACTGCTAGGGAAACATAGCCACAGAACACCGGCACATGGAACATTGCCAGACGAATGAGAATTTTAGGGTGGACATTTTGGGCACAGCGAAAAGCAACGCAAATTTTAAGGTGCTTGAATCCGTGTACATTTGTGACCACAAACCGACATTCAATTTGCAAACTGCGTCGTGGTTGTTATAATAGGCATAGGTAAGTCAGATTGTATGGTGTGCGGAGTGTTAGCCACATATGATAGGATTGCAAATTTTGGGTGTGTTACTTGAAGAGCCATGTAAGAAGTGATGTCATTATTTTGTCACATACCGTAACTTCGTCGTGCTCGTAAAACTGTGACTTGTGTCAGTGTGTAAGTTTGTGAGCATGGGCAAAAAAGGTCATGGAAAAGTCGAACATATATTGCCCAATATATATTCGATATCGAACATATTTTGGATAGTGCGTGCGCGCATGCTCTTTTCCTGTAAAACGAAGGCCGATAATCTTATTTTGACAAGCCAATGATGAAAAATCAAGAGCCTTTAGCCATAAAGCCCTTCTCGAAGTTTTGAATACACTCTAGGTGCCAAATGCGTTTCACTTCTTTTGTAAACATACAGGCCCCATGCCCTTTACCACCCGGACCGACATGGTCCCCACTGCACTGCAAGACAAGCACCCATCGCTCCCACTGACCGCACCCCTTTCCTTCCCTGTACTTGTCAACACCATCAAATACTATGTGCCTGTACGTGCTTAGGGTCATCAACCCCGTCCTCTTCTCACCACACCAGTGCTCCAATCCACTCGTCGCCCGGTACTCAACCCCGTTCCTCCCTGCTCTCTCTCTATATTACTCTCTACCTTTCTACCTCTCTATCTCCTATCTCCCGTTTCTTTCTTTTTCTTTCCTTCTCTCTCTCTCTCTCTCTCTCTCTCTCTTTCTCTCTCTCCCGAGGGTTCCATCCAACTCTGTTCTGCTCCCTTTCCTTAACACAGTGGTTCTTACACTTGTATGCCAATCATTCGTTCGCTCATTACGCACATCCCAATCCAAACACAATATACACGCGGCATGCAGCTCACACTACTATCGATGTACAATCATCTTTTCACACGTTGTTACAACACCAGGGGATCATGTTACCAGGTTGTGCGGGGCCCAGTGTTCCACCTGTTGGTGAGGTGGCCGCTGGTGCGTCAGTAGCCGGCGCCGGCACACTCACCACTCGCGTATGGTGTGTCGGTCAGCGCGATGAAGTCCACCACGTTGTGCTCCATCTCCAGCACAGTGGTGGTCTTGCCGTGCATCACCGTCACACTGGGCGTACGGCCGGCCGTGTCGTAGCTCAGTCCGCCCGTGAAGATCACGTGCGGCTCACTGCCAACACACCGCCGACGCCACTCACATTCACACTCACCCGGGGCTGCCCGAGGTCGCTTCAAACACATCGCAGACGTCACCCACAATGACTCGCCCCAGACTGCTTGTGAAGACCACGTACAGCCTACCGTTGACACAAGACGGATCTGTCACTGACGTTGACACAGTGACATGTACCCAGATTTGGCCTTGAATATATTGAAGGACAAATATTATTGAACATGAACTTCAGTATTTTCACGGATCTTATTTAGGTGGGTGTGTGGCACGGCGGAGTCGTGAGGTAATGTAGTTACGTTAACACCAATACAATTGTAATTCTTACTAGTTGTGATAAAATATTGAAAAGCAAGTAATATGAGCATCACTTCCCAATGTCTCACGACGTTCCCAATGCGTGCCCATTGCCATGGCTTTTTTGACGAAATCAAATTAAGTGGTCTGTGACATGGTGCAGTGTGTTTGCAACAGGTTCAACAATAAATCCCATCGAAATGACAACATCACGCTCATTTCTGAGTTGCACATACTGCGCAGCTGAACAATTCCAGGATACACGCGTCCTAACCCGAAAACACGACACCAAATACAATGACATAGAAGAAAAGGCGTACAGACCAGAAACTCTTAAATTAAACCACACATCTCTTAAAAGCATGAAGCCCCATATGTGTGCTTATTCAGTGATTTTGGGCTTGTCATTGCAGTTATACATCCATCAAAACAATTACTACGAGGTCGAAACGTTTCACCTAAGCTGATTTGTGTTCTCTCTCTCTGTCTCTCTGTCTCTCTGTCTCTCTGTCTCTCTGTCTCTCTGTCTCTCTCTCTCTCTCTCTCTCTCTCTCTCTCTCTCTCTCTCTCTCTCTCTCTCTCTCTCTCTCTCTCTCTCTCTCTCTCTCTCTCTCTCTCTCTCTCTCTCTCTCTCTCTCTCTCTCTCTCTCTCTCTCTCTCTCTCTCTCTCTCTCTCTCTCTCTCTCTCTCTCTTCCTCTCTCGCTCTCTAGAACCGCAAGAAATTATATCGCCTACTTTTCTATATTTCTCCTTGCATCCGCTTAAATCGTCCCAAACAAGCCTTCAAGTTACTATGTGGTCCTTCTACGGCAAGAACCAGAGAAACATCACGTAATTTAAACAAACATCCAAAGCACATAATCTATTACGAGCGAGGCAGAAGGGCGAGTGGGTTTACCTCGCAGTTGTACAGGGAGAAAAATCAGCTAGAGCGAACCGCTCCGACTTTGTCATAACGGTTTTGAGAGGCTGACGACTGCAACGACAAACCCAAGACCACGGAATACGCACACCATCTGGCTTAGTTCTTTTGGTTGTGTATTTCAATTTACAAGTGTTTGGCACGACAGTCTTTTCTCTTATGCCAATATATATATGGGTCATGCCTTCCAGCTAGGGCGCACGTGTCCTCTGATCGCTTAACTCCACAGTATTTGCATCTAACAAATGAGCGCAGCGCTGTCATTTCGATGGGATTTATTGTTCAACCTGCTGCAAACATACTGTGCTATGTCACATACCATTTCACTTCGATGGCTCAATAAAATCACGGCATGGAGCACGCGATGTCACAAGACGACTTCAATGAACCGAGAAACATTGCAAAACACTTGAAATATGTGCATGCATTTTGGAAGACGTCGCTCGTGGCCCGCCGAACAATGGACCTGGCTGGTAATTTATGCACCGATGTGGGCCGTTTGTTACGTGAATGTCATTGAGGACCGGGGAGCAGCAACTATGAACATCGCTAAAATGCGGTTGAACACATTTAACTTAAAACACGTTCGCATGTGCAATTTGGATGTTTGAAGAAAAACAATTTAGTCGGAATTCTTAGTGGGGTGGTTTTATTGACCAGGGCTCTATATTAAGGAGAGATTGTGTGCACCCTGACCCCATCACCAGATCTGTGAATTCCAGTTAAACGGCAGAATTTTGACCGGGAGTTTTCCGTGCCGCCATGCGTCAACACTGCCTCGTTGTCGCATCCCATGTATTACCTAGCCAACTAGTTGCCAGACCGCAACCATAAGTTCCTCATTCAATTTAACAAAGTAGACTAAATGAAAAGGCCACAGAAACACAAGTGTCTAGATAAGTCGCTTCCTTTTCATCTCAATGCATGAGTGGCGGCAAAATAAGTAGCCGTTAATGCTTCCTATTGTATTATTAACACTCCTTGATTTCCCTTCCCATCTCTTCCAAAAAGACTAGTGTTAATGGCTGCAATACAATTCGCATAACGCAGCATGGTTTGCACGAAACATCAAGCTGGATTAATTCATACTGACCACTTCCATGCAACCACCAATGCATATGATGTTTCTTCAGGCTTGGACGATGTTCTGGTACCATACAGGATACAATTATCGTTAAGAGATGTTGCTGGAATTAGACATTCATGGGCCTAAAGTTGCAGATAATTCATGACCTGTAGAAGCGAATAGTACTTGCTAACGCTCACAATGGGAACCGTTCGGATTCCATTCTCAAATAATGTTATCGGCAGGTGATAATGCGGCATTTATTGGGCAAATTAGGCGCAAGCCCTGTTGTGAACACTGAGGTGTGGCACTGCTTCAATAGTGACACGCTTACCACAGACTGCATATCCTTAGATATATCACCAAGCAATGATCAGTGTCTGCTCAGGCTATCTGCATACACACAACGTGTCAAAACCGAACCAATTACACTCGTAATCGCCGCTATCACTACACCACTAGCTCCGATGAGTAGAAGGAGGGGGGGGGACGCGGTAGCGAGGCGAAATGGAACTTCGCAATTACTTATTGATTAGTATTGCGAACTGGTGTAACTGCCAATTAAGAGTTCCTCCATTTTCGCTCCTTTCTGGTGTAGCAAGTCTACCGAGCGGATGTGAAGTGCGCATAGCACGTGCTTTTGTTTGAATCATTTTCCAAGGTCTGATGTTATTTCGGCATACATGACTTTTGTGATTGGAGGCTTATAAGTCGCTTCTCGCTTTGTAAATTATATTACACTGGAAGCTTCTCTATTAGTCTCCCATACCGCAAAATGTTTGTGTCTGGTGTCGTGCGCAAGCATGACGGTATGCACAACTAACTCAAATCAGTCGCTTTTGGGGCATAATGGGATGTGAAGGATGGGGGCAAAACAGAGTACCACATTTTGCCCGTAGTTCACACCCCACAGCTTTTGTTATTTGTGTATTTGTGTATGTGTATGTGGTAACTGATATTTTTTTCCCCATACTGGATTCCTGGCACCTGTGCCATGACAACCTCACAGCAGATACCGTGCCCATGTGTTCATATTATTTTCTGTCCGTAATTTTGCCTATCACATTGCCAACTTCTTTCGATGTCATCACGGGTTTTGTCTTCGCCTGCTATCCTCCACTCTACGAAAAATGAATTCCAGGACATTGATCCACACGAACTGTTAATATCCAGCTTACGAAGTCATGCACTGTTCGCTACAGCACATGTGCTAGTTACACCATATTGCCTGTTGTCTGCCCTATTGTGCCCCGTGGGTGGGACAACATGGGAAAGACGAAAGGTTTACCTTAGACTAGTGGTGAGCTTAAGCAGAATTCCCTAGGTGGCTAAATGTGGTACACGATGAGATTAGACATTGGAAAGTTCAGCTTTGAGGTAAAACATTTTGAATATGTTCCGATATTTCGGTGTCGGAAGCCTAGAAAGTTCTCCGTATTGCCCCCTCCCCTACTACTGTGCGAAACGATTTAGGGCTGCTGAAGCGGTGGCCACGCTATACGCATTCACTAGCGGGCACACGGAAAGGACGCACGTGTAGCTCGCCAATCTAAGCCCATGCTGGCAGACAGCGGCGAAGCTACTCTTTGTCGCTTTGTCACTACTACAGTTGTGCCACGTGTCAGGGCCTACGGGAATCACTGCTAGCAGGGCTTGCGCTGGCCTGTCGGTTGGCACTATTCGGCAGCGGCACACGCTGGGCAGTACGTGGCCAGTACCGTGGCCAGTACGTGGCCAGTACGTGACCAATACGTGACCGGTGCGTGACTAGTACGTTAACGACACATGCCCAGTACGTAGCCAGTGCGTGACCAGTACGTGGCCAGTAAGTTACCGACATATGACCAGTACGTGACCAGTGCGTGACTAGTACGTGACCAGTACGTGACCAGTGCGTGACCAGTGCATGACCAGTACGTGACCAGTACGTGACCAGTACGTGGCAAGAACGTGACCAGTATGTGGCCAGTACGTGTGCTGGCATTGCGTGCACGCTGGCCTCACATGACCAGTACGTAGCCAGTACATGGCCAGTACGTGACCGGCACATGACCAGTACGAGACCAGTATGTGGCCAGTATGTAGCCAATGCGTGACCAGTACGTAGCCAGTACGTGACTGGCACATGACCAGTACGTGACCAATACGTGTCCAGAACGTGGCCGCTACGTGTGCTGAGTACGTGTTCAGTGCGTGATCAGTACGTGACCAGTACGTGACCAGTGCGTGACCAGTGCATGACCAGTACGTGACCAGTACGTGGCAAGAACGTGACCAGTATGTGGCCAGTACGTGTGCTGGCATTGCGTGCACGCTGGCCTCGGTGCAGCCGGGGCCAGACGGGGTCACTCCAGGCCGGCACCGGCCCCTGCATATCGGTATGGTGCGCCAGAGTGGAGAGAGGCAGGAGGGGATGGAGTAGGGGGCGACCATGCGCGAACTGCCCTGCAACGTCAACACCGGAGGTGCCGCATAGCGGGTTTCTCCGGCAGCGCGGTACCCCCCCCTCTCCCCACCAGGACACCACGCTGTATCGATTCACGTGCCACTGTGGCATCGTCCACAGCGGGACTGACGAGGTTGAAGCTACCGGTAGGACTGATAGCAGTATGAAGTTTACAGTATACTGTAAGCTGCTTACAGTACTTCTTACAATATCAGTCGTTTATGGCTCATGACAGCCGGAAGCTTACGGTACGGCTGATGACAGCCTGAAGTGTACTGTACGGCTAATGGCAGCCTGAGGTATTATGTGCGGCTGACGACAGCCTGAAGTGTACTGTACGTCTGGCGACAGCCTGAAGTGTACAGTACGGCTGTTGGCAGCCTGAAGTGTACAGTACGTCTGGCGACAACCTGAAGTGTACGGTACGGCTGTTGGCAGCCTGAAGTGTACGGTACGGCTGTTGACAGCCTGAAGTGTACTGTACGGCTGTTGACAGCCTGAAGTGTACGGTACGGCTGTTGACAGCCTGACGTGTACGGTACGTCTGGCGACAGCCTGAAGTGTACGGTACGTCTGGCGACAGCCTGAAGTGTACGGTACGGCTGTTGACAGCCTGAAGTGTACGGTACGGCTGTTGACAGCCTGAAGTGTACGGTACGGCTGATGACAAGTAAAGCAGGACCGATATTGAAGACTACAAGGGCGGGAGGGGGATAATGGAAGGCGCGGCAGTGTCCACATGGACAGGAAAGTGGGGACTGGGAGGCGCGGCAGAGGCCACAGGGGCGGGCTGGATGGGGGAATGGGAGGCGCGTCAGAGGTCCCAGCGGTGGAATGGTGGGAGAATAGGAGGCGCGGCAGAGGCCATAGTGGTGGGAGAGGTGGGACTGGGAGGTGCGACAGGGACCACAAGGGCGGGCGGGAGGGGGGATAATGGGAGGCGCAGAAGAGGACAGCGGGGCGGGAGAGTGGGCACTGTGAGGCGCGGCAGCGACCACAGGGCCGGAGAGTGGGGACTGAGAGGTGCGACAGAGACCACGGGGGGAGTCGGGATAATAGGAGGTGCGACATAGGCCACAGGAGCGGGATGGTAGGGGAATGGGAGGCGCGACAGAGGCCACGACGGAATGGGAGGACCGGCAAAGGTCACAGGGGCGTAGGGGTGGGGTGGGGAATTGGAGTTGAGGCAGAAGCCACATGGGCAGAAAGATAGGATGTGTGGTAAGCGAGGCTGGGGAAGCCAAGGAAGAAGTGCGATGGACACAGTTACCTGGGTCGGTTGGACGCCGGCAGCACGCACAGCAGGAGGGAGCCGCCACGAGGTCGGCTGCCGGGATAAATGACCAGGCAGGATCAGGAGCGGACCACCAACGCCGGCACTAAGACATCAGGACATCTGGGCAGGAAGGACCGCGGCCACCTGGCATGACAACACTAGATCCGTGAGAGTGACACAGGACACCAGTCTACGGCCGGACTACTGGCAGTGCAGCGGATAACCTTTCTTCCTCTTCGCGCCATCCGAGGGAGCTGAATGACGCCAGTAGTCTGCCAACCAGAGGTGGCACGTTACACGCGCCCACCAACACCTCAGGTCGGTTCAGCAATACAAGTACAGCTGTCGCCGTTCAATGACAGCAAAGCAGAAGACGACAAAAGAGGCGGCGGAATGGATGCACACGTGCCTCGGGTGTGCCGACGTTGGTCACTGCACTATGCCCAATTACACCAGCTGGGTGACGGTGCTGAAATTTGCCATTTATGGCAACTGGCGCCAGCGTGCCGACGACTCCAGCACAGTCCACACAGTGCGAGGCTGCAGGCTACAGCACGGCGCCTACGTGCCGACGACTCCACCACAGTCCACACAGTGCGAGGCTGCAGGCTACAGCACGGCGCCTGCGTGCCGACGACTCCAGCACAGTCCACACAGTGCGAGGCTGCAGGCTACAGCACGGCGCCTACGTGCCGACGACTCCACCACAGTCCACACAGTGCGATGCTGCAGGCTACAGCACGGCGCCTACGTGCCGACGACTCCAGCACAGTCCACACAGTGCGAGGCTGCAGGCTACAGCACGGCGCCTACGTGCCGACGACTCCACCACAGTCCACACAGTGCGAGGCTGCAGGCTACAGCACGGCGCCTGCGTGCCGACGACTCCACCACAGTCCACACAGTGCGAGGCTGCAGGCTACAGCAAGGCGCCTACGTGCCGACGACTCCACCACAGTCCACACAGTGCGAGGCTGCAGGCTACAGCACGGCGCCTACGTGCCGACGACTCCAGCACAGTCCACACAGTGCGAGGCTGCAGGCTACAGCACGGCGCCTGCGTGCCGACGACTCCACCACAGTCCACACAGTGCGAGGCTGCAGGCTACAGCACGGCGCCTACGTGCCGACGACTCCAGCACAGTCCACACAGTGCGAGGCTGCAGGCTACAGCACGGCGCCTGCGTGCCGACGACTCCACCACAGTCCACACAGTGCGAGGCTGCAGGCTACAGCACGGCGCCTGCGTGCCGACGACTCCAGCACAGTCCACACAGTGCGAGGCTGCAGGCTACAGCACGGCGCCTACGTGCCGACGACTCCACCACAGTCCACACAGTGCGAGGCTGCAGGCTACAGCACGGCGCCTACGTGCCGACGACTCCACCACAGTCCACACAGTGCGAGGCTGCAGGCTACAGCACGGCGCCTGCGTGCCGACGACTCCACCACAGTCCACACAGTGCGAGGCTGCAGGCTACAGCACGGCGCCTGCGTGCCGACGACTCCACCACAGTCCACACAGTGCGAGGCTGCAGGCTACAGCACGGTGCCTGCATCTCGCAGCCCGCTCCAACACACCCCTGCTGAGGAGACAACTAAAGCCATGTGATCATCGGCCATACTTCACTGAGTTAAGAGGTGGGGGACAACGCAGCCGCAGAAAGCCAGACATACACGCTGGACCCTGGGGCTCGATGCACACAATCGACCTGTTTCCTGCTGGCGATTGGTCGTTTTAGCATAGGCTGGAGCCGACACCGGCACCGACACCGACACCAGCACCGTCGCCACGACTGGCCGCACAACAAGTAACGCACAAGGCCGGCGGCGCACTGGCCTTCTCGGCTAATCGTGTGACAAGCCGAGTCCGAGTCAGTTAGTGACAAGTCGTGTTCTCCGGTCCGGGGTTCCTCACTCTACTGTTCTTCCAGCACCACGAACTGCCGACATACCACCACAGACGTGCGTCTACGGCTCTTCCACTCGGGTTACCCACTGCAGACCTCTGTCTTCAGTCCGATGTGCCACGCCACATGCGTGTCACCGGTCGGTGACCCACTGCAGGCCAAGGCATGACCTTTACTGGCGACCCATGTTTTCAGTGCTGCTATTGCCAGCCCGGCAGCAGACCAGCACCTGGCCGACACTGATCCAGCACAGCTGCCGTGCAACTCTGTCCAGTCGCCAGAAATGACAGCGCGTTGCACGTCGGATGTTTGGGCCCGACATTGGCGACAGGGACTCGCCATTCATCAAGCCAATCAACAGCACAACAGCAATGGCTCGGTTGTCTCAGAGGCATCCAGGCTGTAATCACCTTCGTCCAAACCGAGGAGCCAATCAGCCGCGCCAGCTCAAGGAGTCCAATACACTCGTGCTGCAAATCAGCTGAGTCAATATATGTGCACATTGAAATGAGTCCCTCAATGCTGTCGATATATGTCTCCTGCTAATCGCTGCCGGCAAACTGTCACCAAGATATCCTGCATGCATGCTGACACCACCACACTCAGTCAAGCCTACAGCAGCATGCAGCTATTGTATATGACTGGCAACCTCAAACGCCGGCGGCTCAGCTGGCGAGGTAGAGAGCTCCGCTGCTCAGATTGGCGGCTCCGCTGCCCCGGCTGGCGGATTAGCTGACCAGACCGGCGGTCCCGCTGCCCAGACCGGCGGTCCCGCTGACCAGACCGGCGGTCCCGCTGCCCAGATCGGCGGCTCCGCTGCCCCCGGCGGGCGTTAGCTGACCAGACCGGCGGTCCCGCTGCCCAGACCGGCGGTCCCCCCAACCGCGGTCCCGCTGACCAGACCGGCGGTCCCGCTGACCAGACCGGCGGTCCCGCTGACCAGACCGGCGGTCCCGCTGCGACCAGACCGGCGGTCCCGCTGCCCAGACCGGCGGTCCCGCTGACCAGACCGGCGGTCCCGCTGACCAGACCGGCGGTCCCGCTGCCCAGACCGGCGGTCCCGCTGACCAGACCGGCGGTCCCGCTGCCCAGACCGGCGGTCCCGCTGACCAGACCGGCGGTCCCGCTGACCAGACCGGCGGTCCCGCTGACCAGACCGGCGGTCCCGCTGACCAGACCGGCGGTCCCGCTGACCAGACCGGCGGTCCCGCTGACCAGACCGGCGGTCCCGCTGACCGGCGGTCCCTGACCAGACCGGCGGTCCCGCTGACCAGACCGGCGGTCCTGCCCAGACCGGCGGTCCCGCTGACCAGACCGGCGGTCCCGCTGACCAGACCGGCGGTCCCGCTGACCAGACCGGCGGTCCCGCTGACCAGACCGGCGGTCCCGCTGACCAGACCGGCGGTCCCGCTGACCAGACCGGCGGTCCCGCTGACCAGACCGGCGGTCCCGCTGACCAGACCGGCGGTCCCGCTGACCAGACCGGCGGTCCCGCTGACCAGACCGGCGGTCCCGCTGACCAGACCGGCGATCCCGCTGCTCAGAGCAGCGGTCCCGCTGCCCCGGTTAGCAACTTCACTGCCCATACCAGTGGCTCCGCTACCAAGACCGGCGGCTCCTTGATTGATTATTTGGGTTTTAGGGCGCGCCGACTACAGGATCATTTGGCGCCCATAAATGCTCCGCTGCAAAGCCGGCGGCCACCGGCGGCTCCGCTGCCCATACCAGCGACTCTGCTGCCCAGACCAGTGGCTCCGCTGCCCCGGCTAGCGACTCCACTGCCCAGACCGGCGGCTCCGCTTCCCCAGACAGTTCGACACAGCCATAAGTCGATGGATAGCGGCTGGTTGGGCGCCACCGGCACCTGTTCATCCAATTCCCCAATCGGCACGCACATACTGTGCTCCCACCCACAGCCGGCGATCCGACTGATTTGGTGTCGCACGGCGCAGCCAGACGGCACGCTCGCCTAGCGTGGCCACCACCAGTTAATGGAAAGGTCGAGTGCTGCTGGTGGCGGGAATGGGATCCACCTGCACACTAATTATCCCTCTGAAATATGTTAGCAACATCCTGACAATGGGGCAATTAGCACGGATCATTGAGCCAATGACAGCTGCAGACCGATTACCACAGAGCGTGGCTTGCAGCAAGGAACAGAGGGCGAGCGGTAGCTTAATGAAAGGGGCGGGCCGTGGGATTTCAGGCGACAGCAGGACTGGGTCTGTGTCTCGTGGTCAACAATTGTGTCCAAAACCCTTACCCGGCCCTCGTCGACAGCCACGACACCTTCTGAATGGATTTGCACGGCTCCTGCTTTCCATTCTCCTTCGTTGTTGCTGCAACAGAAGACATTTATATGAAGAATACATAAAGGGGAGAATGACACAAAGCAAACACAAGATGTCTTACAATAGGTGTGTGTGTGCGTGTGTGTGTGTGTGTGTGTGTGTGTGTGTGTGTGTGTGTGTGTGTGTGTGTGTGTGTGTGTGTGTGTGTGTGTGTGTGTGTGTGTGTGTGTGTGTATGTGTGTGTGTATGTGTGTGTGTGTATGTGTGTATGTGTGTATGTGTGTGTGTGTGTGTGTGTGTGTGTGTGTGTGTGTGTGTGTGTGTGTGTGTGTGTGTGTGTGTGTGTGTGTGTGTGTGTGTGTGTGTGTGTGTGTGTGTGTGTGTGTGTGTGTGTGTGTGTGTGTGTGTGTGTGTGTGTGTGTGTGTGTGTGTGTGTGTGTGTGTGTGTGTGTGTGTGTGTGTGTGTGTGTGTGTGTGTGTGTGTGTGTGTGTGTGTGTGTGTGTGTGTGTGTGTGTGTGTGTGTGTGTGTGTGTGTGTGTGTGTGTGTGTGTGTGTGTGTGTGTGTGTGTGTGTGTGTGTGTGTGTGTGTGTGTGTGTGTGTGTGTGTGTGTGTGTGTGTGTGTGTGTGTGTGTGTGTGTGTGTGTGTGTGTGTGTGTGTGTGTGTGTGTGTGTGTGTGTGTGTGTGTGTGTGTGTGTGTGTGTGTGTGTGTGTGTGTGTGTGTGTGTGTGTGTGTGTGTGTGTGTGTGTGTGTGTGTGTGTGTGTGTGTGTGTGTGTGTGTGTGTGTGTGTGTGTGTGTGTGTGTGTGTGTGTGTGTGTGTGTGTGTGTGTGTGTGTGTGTGTGTGTGTGTGTGTGTGTGTGTGTGTGTGTGTGTGTGTGTGTGTGTGTGTGTGTGTGTGTGTGTGTGTGTGTGTGTGTGTGTGTGTGTGTGTGTGTGTGTGTGTGTGTGTGTGTGTGTGTGTGTGTGTGTGTGTGTGTGTGTGCACTTGTAATTGGTGTATACCGAGGCCGTTTTCTGTTTGCACACCTGGGAACCGAGGACGTTGGGTGTATACCGAGGACGTTTTTGACGTCCTCGGTATTCAAACTTCGTCTGAAGCATTGTCAGATGCTTACCAGTCTCCTGCCGGGTTTTCTCGTTATCCTCAGTTTTCACCATATTTGTTACCGTGTGTGTCTAGCAAGTGTGTGTGTGTGTACTCTGCAGATAAAGTGTGAGCAAGCTGAAATATTTAGTGATGATCGAATTCATGGTGTGGGACGAATGAGTACTTCCTTCGGTACTTGCTACTTGTCATATGGAAATGCAATTAAATGGAATTAAATTTTGGACGAGATGCAACAAAATGAAATTGTACCACATTATTTGTAGTTTTAGCTCAAATACCATGCACTTACAAAATATAAATACAGTTGGGTCGTGTGCCCACGACGGGGACAAAGTACAGGCTTGAATGTAGCTCTGTCCACCTCTACACCGGATTGGCGGACGCGACAAGGTCGTGTTTGCAGCGAGGTGCACGGCGCGATCGTGGTTGCAGCTTACTCAAGTCAGGACAGTATTTGGACAGAATTAAAAGGTGAGTGTTGTTTAGGTGAAACCAACGTAATGTGTTGATGTATTCGGCATTTGCATTATGCCAGTAGATTCCATGATAGTGGGAGGGGCGGAGTTTTGTGTCTATTTGTGGCTGTTCAAGCACCATCATGGGCTTCATTATATTAGGCCTCTTCCGGTAAGGAAGATTCTGCCTCCTTGTAGTTTTACGCCTGTTGTTGCGTACCTTGGTGTGAGAGCATGGAATTCGGTGAATATTCATGTCTTCCTTACCGCTACATCGTGCCGAAATTTTAATTTCGTAACTATATCGCAGGCGGCTCCAGGAGTGGATTCTGGAAGGCACTTCTGACATACTATTGGAAAGCTTAGGAAGAGGAAGTTCATTTGTATATTCTCAGGCTAATTTCACAAACAGCACGAGCGGTGTATTCACACCGAATTTGGCGTAAATACACCTTTAGGTAGCCTTCAAGTATTACCCCTCACACGTTCTTTATATCAACAAGGTATTTAAGTCATTGTTAGCTGACTGCCGGTCAGTTGTTGGTTACTTAAATATTAAATAAGATTAAATATAAGCAATTAAATGCATATTATGAAATTTAATATAATCAAATAAGATTGCCTAAAGGTGTATTAACACCAAATTCGGTGTGATTACACATCTTGTGATGTAAGTGAAATTGGCCTCTGGTTGTTCAGCGACCATAATTTTTAATGGAACTGTTCATACCACCTTACTTATCTGCTGAAATGCTTATTTTGAGCCTAATATGTCAATGGCGGATCCAAGGGATCCCATAATTGGCGCAATATGTATTTTTTTAATAAAGCAGTATCAATTACGTTAACATCAAAATGATGGCGGAGTGGCCCAGGTCCTTATGTTCGGAACATATTTCATAGCATTATGAATGTGGATGCTAAAGCCACATTCAGTCAAAGCAATCCACGGCAGTTAGAGGCGCAGACAAGGCGGCACCACCTCTGCACCCATTAGCACTAAACAATACACCCTATGAAGCGATATGTTGAGATTTTCACCACGCGAAACCATACATTTTCAGAGCGCTCTGCGCCGGAAGCTTTCAGCACGCTATTTATTTATTTTTTTTGTGGGGGGGGATTCGCCCCGTCCCTTGGGAAAATCTTGACTGCGCCACTGTGAGCAGCTGTTATTTTTCTCGTCATATGGGATTCGAGGGTTAGGTCTTTGGATAGAGGGTTTTGTAACAATAACTCAGCTAGGCAGACTCTAAAATGTTTCTCGAGCTAAGCTAAGCTAATGATATTGATAATCCAGGAGCATATCCAGGGAGGTTAAGGGGATCATGTCTCCCCCACCAATTTTGAATGAAGATTTGCACTAGAATGAAATTTTCTCGAAATCTAAGAACATTTTATGAGATATATTGTCTTAAGCAGACCCGAAGCATGTTCATGTCTAATGAGGTTTCTTCCAAATCGGATATTTGTAATTGCTCCCCATGCAAGACTTCTAGATCGGCGGCCTCTGTGGGTGTTAGGCTAGAAGGGGAGTAGAGTATTAGCATTAGGCTTAGAGGGGATTCGGATTGTAGAGTAGTGGTATGTGTGTTATAACAGTATCAGTCATTGCAGAAGTTAACGATGTAAGCAGTGGTAGGTCGGAGAAAACTGCAGAAGCATGCAAGACCCTGAGTGGCAGCATAGTTGACACTGGGACTAGATGTATGGTGACATGATTCCTTCAATCCTCCAATGGTGGGAGCGAGTACCGAGTGGTACTCAAGGGCCTGGGGGTTAATGATGGGATAACTGGGCTTTGTCTGAAGGGGTTGACGTTCGTATACTTGCGGGGATGACTCTTGTGGCAAAGTAGACAGTACATTTTGATTTTGGTTGGATAGTATATTGATAGTAGATGCTCGCCTTAAATGGGCTTCATTTGATCTGAAAGTGAGTAGAGCTGCTAAACAGGGATACGGAGAGAATTTTGTTCAGGGGCACCCAATCAAAACGCATCATGAAACAGAGGCTGCTTTTAGCGCGGAACATTCTGTTTTGGCCTTGTGAAAATCTCAAAATCGCTTCCAACTATTGTATTTGTTTGCTCCTAAGGACGGGGTGGGGCCGGGCCCGCGCTTGGCTGTGCCTTTGCTGCTAAATAGTAGGTGTGAGGAGCTCCTACGAAGCTTTCCTTGGTCAGGAGACTAGGCAGGTTGTGGGGGTGGGGTGGAAAAAGCGTAAGGCTAGCAAAGAAAAACATATATTGTCAGTCATGCTTTTACACAAATCTCAGAAGTGTTAGGAACAAGATTATGAAAATCAAATACGTGGCATCTGACGAGCCTTTCCGGTTCTAATGGAGACTAGTCGGAGGGCAGGGCGATACCAACCACTCCCCTGACATGCTTTCAGTTCCTATCATTTTGTTATTCCCATGCAGTAGCGTATTTGAAATCAGCCGAGAAGGCGGGGGTTGCCAACCCGAATTTTCGAAATGAAGACTGTTGAATGGGGGTAATATAGCATACAAAGATGATGCTAAAGAATAAAAAATTGCAACATGACCTAACCTAACCTAGCCTGGCATCCCATATCAGGATTTTTTTAAATGGTAAAATACAAACAATCTTTCGTTCTTAAAAGCATCGATTTAAAAACCCAACGTAATTGAACCATTTTGTAAAATGTCAAACCCAATTTAGAATATTTCCTAAATAAAAAATGATAACCTTACTTAGCCTAACCAATCCTGGCTCTTTGTTTGCTTCATGGAGGTAAAATGTATGGAAGCTTACCTCGTGAATACCCTAAAGCGCAATAATACCGATTGCCTTCCCAATGTTACAATGCTATACCCCTGAAGGGAACTTCTCCTGCATACTTCAAGGGCATTTTGAAGTTGGCAGCAAAAATAGAATGAAAAAAGTATGTAGGTACTTAACGAGGGGGATTATACTTTGCATTCACTCATTCTGTCCTAGAGAGGTTTTCTGGGCGACATCTGCACTGCAGTTGTGGAACTATCCACATTTTCAGGCATCTATGCGAGGCAAACTTGACCCCCGTACACCAGGCCCCCCAACAGTTGTCCCGTGCGCCATGCATGCCACTGCTGAATGCACAATATGCATGTCCTTGCCGGGACTGTTTCGGTGCGTAGTCTCTTCTGGAAGAAGAACAACTCACTTTCTGCCGCTCAGAATTCATGCTTGCGCTGCGCTCAGCCCACTTCCGGTGTAGGTTATGGCCACTGTCAGTGACACTAATACCTATGAGTCACCCGACGTGCTCTTGATTCGACAGATACCTAACCAATCAACTAATCATATTAGTTGCTTTGTTGGCTGAGACGGCAGCCCAGCATCCCCCTTCAGTTTCCCACTAGCAGCCCACTCGTCGCCCCACCGCTCGGGGTCATGGGTCAGGGCTCTGCAGACGACACCTAACACCTCAGAACTATCAGTACAACTCTGTTGGGCCCACGTCAGCGTATTTGAAATCAGCCGAGAAGGCGGGGGTTGCCAACCCGGTATTTCCGAAATGAAGACTGTTGAATGGGGGGTAATATAGCATACAAAGATGATGCTAAAGAATAAAAAATTGCAACATGACCTAACCTAACCTAGCCTTGGCATCCCATATCAGGATTTTTTTAAATGGTAAAAATACAAACAATCTTTCGTTCTTAAAAGCATCGATTTAAAAACCCAACGTAATTGAACCATTTTTGTAAAATGTCAAACCCAATTTAGAATATTTCCTAAATAAAAAATGATAACCTTGTAGCCCTAACCAATCCTGGCTCTTTTGTTTGCTTCATGGAGGTAAAATGTATGGAAGCTTACCTCGTGAATACCCTAAAGCGCAATAATACCGATTGCCTTCCCAATGTTACAATGCTATACCCCTGAAGGGGAACTTCTCCTGCATACTTCAAGGGCATTTTGAAGTTGGCAGCAAAAAATAGAATGAAAAAGTATGTAGGTACTTAACGAGGGGGATTATACTTTGCATTCACTCATTCTGTCCTAGAGAGGTTTTCTGGGCGACATCTGCACTGCAGTTGTGGAACTATCCACATTTTCAGGCATCTATGCGAGGCAAACTTGACCCCGTACACCAGGCCCCCAACAGTTGTCCCGTGTCGCCATGCCACGCTGCTGAATGCACAATATGCATGTCCCTTGCGGGACTGTTTCGGTGCGTAGTCTCTTCTGGAAGAAGAACAACTCACTTTCTGCCGCTCAGAATTCATGCTTGCGCTGCGCTCAGCCCACTTCCGGTGTAGGTTATGGCCACTGTCAGTGACACTAATACCTATGAGTCACCCGACGTGCTCTTGATTCGACAGATACCTAACCAATCAACTAATCATATTAGTTGCTTTGTTGGCTGAGACGGCAGCCCAGCATCCCCCTTCAGTTTCCCACTAGCAGCCCACTCGTCGCCCCACCGCTCGGGGTCATGGGTCAGGGCTCTGCAGACGACACCTAACACCTCAGAACTATCAGTACAACTCTGTTGGGCCCACGTCGGCCTGATGCGACACTCCTGGCTGACCCCAGATAGTACGTCTTACAAAATTATTAACTACGGGTCTCATATGTCAGCGTTTCGCAGCACAGGGAGTCACTGGACTCAAAGACCCCATATTAACACGCGCACTGGAGGGGGCGAAATCCGCCCACCCCTCCGGTTTTTCGCAAATAACTGCAGATTTTACCGGTCGATATGCGCGATTTTCTGCGTACCTGCTTAGAAATGAACAATGAGTCGCTTAAAGCAAGAACAATGGAAATCGGCCGATTTTTTTTTTCAAGTTAGGGACCGTTAAAGTAAAACAATTATAGCGCCAGACCACAAAAATCAGCGCTGATGCGCTTCCCGTATACTCGCAAAGGGGAAGTGTTCTTGGCAATACTAGCGAGTTGTTTGATGTATATTTGTATGCTATATAGCTTCCAAGTCATGTTAGGTGACCGAGGTCAAGTCAGGTCAAGTTCATGACAGGTTAATGGAACCAAACTTGATCAACTGGAATGTTGTCATAAATGCATTACTGTTTGTAATTTGTACTGTTTGTCATTGCGTTTCCATATTTTATTCATGTACTTTTCCATACTTTATTCATGCACTTCACTCCTTTCTTCACGAAGCCGATTGCTCCGAGCTGCCCGACGGAGCAGTCGGGCGGGCGGCCCGGTTCCGGTAACTGGAACAGGTAACTGACCTGACAAAGTGGTACTACATAGGTGACCTGAGGTCAAATGTTGGGTCTAGCATCTGCATTGCATCATTAGTAATGTCCAAAACATCACGGGTGCCCATTTTGAGGCATTTAAACACAAACACAGCGATCCATAACGATGACAAGCCAAGCCACACAAAACCAGCAAATTTTTCCAATTTGACCTCATTTGACCTTGAAGATATTGACCTAAGGTCATGAAATTTGCACACAATAGAGTTCACTACCGTACCCAATCCACCATGTGAATTTCGTTCCTCCAGCTTTCCTAGGAGCCGAGATCTTAGGGGGGAGGGGCGGGGCGGAATCCGCCCCTCCGGTGCGCATAATTTTCCAGAGGCCCTCCAGGGCGCGTGTTAAATGATTTAAAAAAACATAATTCATGATATGATAATCCCATAAAACATAATTTTGCAATAGTTTCACAGCGAAGGAAACAATTTCGTCAGTTAATCATATACACCTGGTTTCAAATATTCCAGCAATAACATAGATATATCAATTACCAATCACACTTGGTCAATGCAAAATACATGGGAGGAGAGAGCAGCGCTCGGACCCGCTGAAAATCTTTGAAAAATAATGCAATCATGGGGGTGCACCTTCAGTTCATGGAAGGCATTTCAGGCCTTGGGATCGTAATGCAGATCTACGGCGCACACCTTCGGACCTTTTTTTTTTGCTTATTGGGTGGTTAACGACGCACTTTATGCACAATCACGGCTAATAGCGCCACCCACACTATTTCGCCGGTGGGCCGCAGGATTAGGAAATGTCCCGAGCGGTGCTAGTGTTGAACTCAGAACCTTTGTATCCAGCACTCAACATCCTAACTACTCGGCCATCATCGCGCCTTTCAGACCTTCGGTACGGATTTTGTTTTCAGGTCGGGGACATCCTCCATCCATCTGGGACACCCAGCCAAGCTTTGGGCACACCACTTGTAGGACAGCACTTGTGCCTTCGGCGCCCTGTGAGCCAGTAAACCGGCCTTTTGCGCCTAAGGGATGGAAGGGCACGACCCAAAGACCCCTACATACGCCAATGTTTGTATGTATAGTAAACCTGGAATGATTATGGGAGTGAGCTACAAGGTAGAGTGAGCTACAATTTGATATGTCCACAGGTGCACCGGGTCAGATATTCGTCGCTGCATGATGAAGGTTCCGGTGCACATTTTTCAAATGCATGCCTCCAAGGCATACGTGTTATTTTTCGGACTCGGGAAAGCACTGAATAGCAGGCTATGGTGTTCATGTGTTGCCACGTTTGCAATATTGGGGATAAGGACAACAATGTATTCCCTGAGGGGCACTACCTCCCATGACCACCACATGAGCTAGACGATGTCAAAGTCGTCAGCGCTTCTCATTTTAGTCTTCTCATCTAAAATGAGACTTCTTATCGAAGTCTCATTTTAGGGTAGCTGGTTTGACAGCTCTCTGAGAGCTGTCAAACCAGGGCTTCGAAAATGCTTACTCGTTTTGCACATCTATGTGCAGATATTTATCCAAGGAAAACGCAACCATAATTTGGGTGACCATGGGCCAGGTCACGAGATTAGGTGAGAATAAAAACGGGTTTTTGCTTCCCTGTTTATAATTCCAGCCCAACAATCATAGCGGAATAGCCAGAATATGTTGCAGAGCCCGTTGTCTTCCAAAAATGTGCAGTTTCACGTCGCTGTCAGGTCTGGTCACTGGGGTATGCTCCAAAATAGTGAAGGTGGGAAAAGTGAACAAACAAAGTAATGTGTCATATATTTCGTCACTGCCAGGTGGTAGCTAGAACCTATAGTTTAGTGCTGCGTAGTCTCTGGCTGGGGATCTGTCTTGCTCTAGGATAGTGCTTAACGACAATCCAACTGTTGCAGGTGACTGCGGCTCTCAACGGCGGCACCGGTCTGCGGTTTGTGGCGGGGAGGGCGGGGGGTACAGGCGGTCTTCGAGTACAGTCGAGTTGTCCTAGCCGTGTGGGACGAATGAGCACGCATCTGTCCACCGAGCTGGGCCCGAGACCGAGCACCGACCGTGCCACCTGTGGGGCACGTGCCTGAGCAACATGTTGTAAGACACGTGCCGGCGCGGCCAGTCTGGCCGACACGTGCTGCAGTTTATTTAATCAAGAACTGTAAGTGACTGGTACGTTTTAGATGTGTCTTGTTGTAATACATGAAATATTGCTCAAAGCCGTCTGACAACCGTACTTGTGCCCCACAAGTATATTACTGAATTTCCGAAAAGTTTACCTTCAGCGTAACCTTGTGGAGCGCCTAATTGCCTTTTAACCGGAAAATACCCTTTTTCTCATAACCTCATCCAATGCGTTGACTTTATGGGTGGACGTTCCCTCCCAATTCCCTCGACTCCACACATACCAAACGTTAAATACAATGTGTACACTGGGGAAGGATATGCTAGTGAATGTACCCTCCTACGCATTGCTATTCACCTGGCCTTCCTTCATCCAGTGAGAATGCTATGCCCTGCCCTTTACTCCAACCCTGCTCATGGTCCGACACCAACTTTTCAGTTCAGTTCGGATGGGACGAAATTTCAATTTATTTCGGTGTCGAGGCCCCAGGTGTTACCATCAGTCCTCATCTGAAATGGGACAAGCACATCCCCACAATCGTTCAACGATGTTGCATGCTATTTGTCGGCCTGGCTAGAATGTGCCACAGGGTGCCAAAGGCACAAAGCGCATGCTCATCGAAGCGACAATCTTTCGGCATGCTCGATACTGCATCGGTGTCTGGGAAGCTGCACTGCGGCGTAGAAAAACCAAAGGCCATCAATGTTAGTGCTCGTATCATGAGTGGCTTAGGCCGACGTGAACATGTGACATCGGTGTTGCGAGAGTTGGGATGGAAACGAGTTGATAGCGTACTCAAAAGACATGCCCTTGCGTTGATGCGCTAGCTCCTGACAACACCAAATGCCAAGTCATAAAGGCTTAATAAAAGCCACCACAGGGGGTCCATCTGGGTTAAGCCTGTCTGGAAAAGGTACTAAAAATGTACATACTCTCACCCTAATCAATCCCTTATCTCAAGTTCCTAGGAAGCTATATATCACAGCCTAACTAGCACCAATTCACTTGCTATTGCATAACACACTCCCCTTGTGCTACCATAGACAATCTCATCAGTATCACATCCCGAAGGAAGGTGCTGAATCCACTGCTAGGTACACCCTATATAAAGTTATAAAGCGCCCAGACTCAATAAGAGACCCAATGGCCCATCCAGTTCAGTCTGCAAATGGAAGATAATTTAAACCTGAAATGAGCAGGTCTTGCTGCAGAAAGACCTAGACGAGCTTGTGAAGTGGTCAGAAAAATGGCAAATGAAATTTAATTTTGATAAGTGCAAAATCATGCATGTAGGTAGGCAGCATATCAAGGCTCCATACTTGATGGGTGGCCAAGTATTATCTGTGCCTCAGCAGGAGAAGGACTTAGGTGTTATTTTGAACACAAAATTGGGGGCATCAGAACAGACCAAAGAAGCCAGGAAGAAGGCACTAAGAATGCTTGGGGCAATAAATAGGAATGTATCATACAAAAGTGAGGAAGTCATCAGGAAGCTTTACTGTGCATATGTCAGGCCACATCTGGAATATTGCGTCCAAGCTTGGTCCCCTAGTTATGAAAAAGATTGTTGGCGGTTAGAGAGAGTATAAAAGAGGGCAACAAAAATGGTGAATGGTATAGGAAACCTGGTATATGAGGAAAGATTGAAGAAACTGAATATGTTTTCACTTAGATATACAAGGCTGAGAGGAGATCTAATCGAGGTCTTTAAATTTGTTCATGGTCAGGAACAGGGTTATCTCAGGGAACTGTTCGAATTTAACAGAAATGATGCAATTCGAGGTCATAGATTCAAAATTAAAGTTAATCACAGCAGGACAAGGCTAAGACAGTCCTTCTTCACCAACAGGGTAGTAGAACACTGGAACCAGCTGCCAGAAACCATTGTCAGTAGCAACACACTGAACATCTTTAAGAACAGCATAGACAATCATTATAAGAATAGGGGGGTTGTTTTTCTGTATTCCAGGGAGAGTTGATCAACACATTTGGTGGACAACTGGTTCAGTGTACAGAGTGCAACCAAGAAGGGCCCTTGTGGCTCATATTTGCACTGATCTTTTATGTCTTTATGTCTTTATCTCTAAACCTAGTAAAAAGACCCTCCACAACCATCACACATCCCGAAGAACCAGTCCTCTAACATCCCACACACCCATCAATGCCCATCCACCCCAACTTTCCAGCCCTATTCCCCCGATCCACATGCAATCCACATGTGGATTGCATGCCCTATCAATAATCCTCAAACTACATCCATGCCCGCTTAAAGGGGTCTGTGCCATGCACACCTACTTAACATGCATCTCTTCCCATCCATCACAAATTAGCATATATAATTTTCCCATGTTTTCTGGGGACCAAGCATGCATATACACACACACACACACACACACACACATTTTCCCGGTTTATGGCGACCAAAAGCACATACTCAACATTTCCATATTTATGGGGACCTGGTAAGCCCCGCCCACACCCCGCCCACCGCTCTTTGATCTGGCCGACGGGATGTCCCCATAAACCCCCCAAAATAAAATCGGCAGAATAAGATGCTTCCTTTTCTTGAATCGAGAAGTTACTAATTGGTTACGGTCTTTGTGATACACGCTTTGCTCTCACATCACTTTTACGTTGCATTCTCTTCAAGTTCAGACTGCAAGTAATTTTAAAGCTCAAGTCCCCATAAACATGTGATACCACACGTGTCCCCGCAAATCAAAGTTACGTGACTGTGTGTGTGTGTGTGTGTGTGTGTGTGTGTGTGTGTGTGTGTGTGTGTGTGTGTGTGTGTGTGTGTGTGTGTGTGTGTGTGTGTGTGTGTGTGCGCACAACATGGATAGCCACTACTAGCAAAATAGAGACGTTGCTTGGAAATGTGTCGCATGCCTGACCGTCGATTCTCACATACGATTTCCGTCTTGGTACGTTTCACTATGCACGTTAATAACTTGCATTATTTTCAACCGACACTTTATCGACACCCAAGGTTGCTATTTGAAGGTAGAAGAAGAATCACACCTTTCAGCTTCTTGCCTTTGAAAATATTTATTTAAAAAAGCACAGATGATTTCACCCTCGTGGAAGCTAGTCTCCCTGTAACGCACGGATTTTCTGCAGGTGAGAGAATATAGCCACCAGGCGAGGCTTCTTCTAGGCAGGTTGACACAAAAATGACAGCAGCCAAGCAGCCTGTGAAATTCGACGCAGGAATACGCGGCAAAACGGTTCCTTGAATTCCCAATTCATCTTCTTATAAACCGTCCTGTACTAGACTTCGGTTGGCATCATAAAGGCAAGTCTGAATTCCCATGTGGCAAACAATATATGTCGAACATCTACCACCAGAAAACATCACCCAGCCGTCATTTCGACTATGATGGGCAGATAAATAGTCACAACTTCTGGCAACTGCATTTATGACACACAACACCGCATATTAGGGAGAGACGGAGCCACAGAAAATACTCAGTGAAGCTTCGCCTGCATGAATTGTATAAGCACCACACAAAAAGCGCACGGAGACAGAAGAAACGTAAAAACAAACAAGATAGACACCGTCAACTTAATTAAGAAACTTGTCGACCGAGCGGACGGATGCTGCATCTCAGTAACTCTGAAACATTATGAGGAGCAAGAAGTGTCCAGGAAGCCAGTTTTTGCAATCGGCACACACAATAAAAGAGCTCAGGAGCTCGAGGACTATCTAGGGGACCTAGGGGACCTAGGGGACCCACCCGAGCAGATGCATCGTGCCAACAGCAGCCGCACAGAATAGCGGCATCGTGCCAACAGCAGCCGCACAGCACAGCGGCATGGTGCCAACATCAGCCGCACAGCACAGCGGCATGGTGCCAACAGGAGCCGCACAGCACAGCGACATCGTGTCAACATCAGCCGCACAGCACAGCGGCATCCCGGGACACCACAATGCCGCCAATGCAGTGTCAGTTCTCCAGCCGAGGTGTTGGCTGACGTGAGCTCAGCAGCACCCATACACCGGCTGCCCGCACCCATTCCTCTGCCGTCCAGCTATACAGCCAGCTGTCACCAGGACACCACAACGGCGAGCCGGCCATACCGCCGTGTGATACACCACTGGCAAACTGCACTCCGTCGCACACCGCACTGAAACTTGGCGAAGTAGCGAGGGTCCACTGCACCATGCACAAATGGCGCCCAGTGCATGACCTTCGGATGGAATGGATCGCAACAAGACAGCGTTGTGGCTGGCTGGGGACGGTGTGTTGGCGACATGCAGGTGGCTGGGGGCAGTGTGTCGGCGACAGGTGACTGTGTGTTGGCGACATGCAGGTGGCTGGGGACAGTGCGTCGGCGACAGGTGACTGTGTGTTGGCGACATGCAAGTGGCTGGGGGCAGTGTGTCGGCGACAGGCGACTGGGGACGGTGTGTTGGCGACATGCAGGTGGCTGGGGACAGTGTATCGGCGACAGGTGACTGGGTACGGTGTGTCGGGGAGAGGCAGGTGGCTAGGGACGGTGTGTCTGGGACAGGTAGGTGGCTGAAGACGATGTGTCGAGGACAGGTGGCTGGACGATGTGTCGAGGACAGGTGGCTGAATACGATGTGTCGGCGACATGCAGGTAGATGGGAACGGCTCGGGGCCCGCCAGACGGGCCAGCCACCTGCTCTGTCGGGAGGTGGCAGTCAGGCGTGGTGATTTAATGGCGCGGCCGGCTCAGTGGCGCGTGATGACAACAGACGGGCCAGCCAGACGGGCCGCCAGACGGGCCAGCCAGACGGGCCAGCCAGACGGGCCAGCCACCTCCTCTGTCGGGAGGTGGCAGTCAGGCGTGGTGATTTAATGGCGCGGCCGGCTCAGTGGCGCGTGATGACAACAGCAGTCGGCCGCGGCAAGCAGCCGCAGCGTCTCGCAGTCGACATTGTTCCGCTCCTACACCGAAGACCGACCACCCACATTAGAGACGGTCGCTCTAAAACCGGAGACTCACCACCCACAGAAGAGACGGCCCCGCTACAACACCACAGACTCACCACCCACAGAAGAGACAGCCCCACTGCAATACCAGACTCACCACCCACAGAAGAGACGGGCCCCAATACAATACCAGACTCACCACCCACAGAAGAGACGGTCCCACTACAACACCAGACTCACCACCCACAGAAGAGATGGCCCCACTACAACACCAAACTCACCACCCACAGAAGAGACGGCCCGCTTCAACACCACCGACTCACCACCCACAGAAGAGATGGCCCCACTACAACACCAGACTCACCACCCACAGAAGAGACGGCCCGCTTCAACACCACCGACTCACCACCCACAGAAGAGATGGCCCCACTACAACACCAGACTCACCGACCACAGAAGAGACGGCCCGCTTCAACACCACCGACTCACCACCCACAGAAGAGATGGCCCCACTACAACACCAGACTCACCACCCACAGAAGAGACGGCCCCACTACAACACCAGACTCACCACCCACAGAAGAGACGGCCCCACTACAACACCAGACTCACCACCCACAGAAGAGACGGCCCCACTACAACACCAGACTCACCGCCCACAGAAGAGACGGCCCCACTACAACACCAGACTCACCACCCACAGAAGAGACGGCCCCACTACAACACCAAAGACTCATCACCCACCGCAAAGACGGTTCCGTTTCAACAGGGGAGACCGACCAGCCACACCCAGAGCCGGCAAGGTACAAAGAGCAAGGCAAGGTACAGAGCCGGCAAGGTTCAGTACAATCCCGTTCACAGTCGAAGCAGTGTGCTGCAGAGACGGCACTTTGCACTCGTGGTTCACTTACGGCGCCACGGCACCACGCACGAGTGGCTCCAACTCCACATACACACACACACGTACACAAGTGTGCGTGTGTGGGGGTGCGAGTGTGTGTGTGTAGTTCGGTCAACGCGGGTGCGGCGGACAACAGTGAACACTGTTGATAACACGGGCCACCGGGATCTCTCCGACACCACAACTTGTGGTACTGGCGAGCCACCAAACAGACAGCGGCTGGAACCAAGTGGGACCCCCCCCCCCCCACCCCACTCGATTTTCCCCAATGAAGGTCACGGATGGTGGAAGAACAGGCATACTTTTACCTTCTTTTCATTCACATGCTGCTTACCGAATGTCAAGCAACGTCACCTTCGCCGCTGAAACATACCACAGTACGCACAGCCTTGGCCAATTTTAAGTGGTGACATCAGCATTTCTACGGATTCTAGGACAAATGCACGTCAGGACAAATGTACGTATGACAGATGTACGTGAACAAATGTACGTACGCAAATGCACGTAAGCGCAAAAGTACGCATGGAAAATGTGCGTACGGCATATTTGAGTAAGCGCAAATGCACGTTTGCGCGAATGTACGTAGTCGCAAATGTACGTCAGCATAAATGTATGTAAGCGCTAATGTACGGAAGAGCAAAAGTACGTAAGCGCAAATGTGCGTAATCGTAAATGTATGTAAGTGCAAAGGTACGTATGTGCAAATGTACGTATTTGCAAATGTACGTACGCGCAAAAGTAAGTAAGTGCAAATGTACGTATGCGCAAATGCACGCATGAGCCAACGTACGCAAGTGCAAGTGTACGCAAATGTGCGTCAATGCAAATGGACGTAAACGGAAAAGCGCCTATAACAAATGTACTTTAAAAGCGCCTGTAACAAGTGTAAAGATAAGTAAGGGCAAATGTACCTGGCGCAAAAGTACGTTAGAGCAAATAAATGCAAATTTGCACACCCCAAATGCGAGTAAAGACAATTGTATGCATGCCAGATGTACATAAGCGAATGTACGTGTGCACATAAGTAAGCATAACAGATGTACGTAAGCGCATATGTGCCTAAGCACAGAAGTACATATGACAAATGTACTTATGGCAAATGTAGTATGCACAAATGTAGATACACCAGCTTATACGTACATTTACTCTTACATAATTTGGCGCTTACGTACATTTGGGCACACGTACTTTTGCGTTTACGTACTTTTGCATTCACGTACTTTTGCGTTTACGTACTTTCGTTTTCACGTACATTTGCGCTTGCGTACATCTGGGCTTGCGCACATTTGGTTCACGTACATTTGAGCCTACGCATATTTGCGCTTACGTACAGTTGCGCATACGTACATTTGCGCTTACATACCTTTGCGTTTACGTACATTTGCGTTTACGTACATTCACGCATACGTACTTCTGCGCTTACGTACTTTTGCGTTCACGTACGTTTGCGCTCACCTACATTTGCGCTCACGTATTTTTGCGTTTACGTACATTTGCGCCCACGCATATTTGCGCATTGGTACTTACGTACATTACACTTAAGTACATTTGCGCTTATGAACAATTGCCATACGTCCATCTGTGCTTACGTACATCTGTCATGTGTACAATTGCCATACGTCCATCTGTGCTTACGTACATCTGTCATGTGTACATTTGCTTTACGTACATTTGACCGGTTACTATGTTTACGCCGTACCTCCCATCCTATCCAGCCTGCAAAGACACGATGCGCCAAATTACATGTTCATAATGTTGCGGAGAACTGCACTGAGCATTGTTGAATACGATTATAAAAGGTAACCAAATGCTCATATTAAGTAACATAGAATCACAAATTGTTCTCATATATTTCGGGCATGGCCCTTCTTAGGAGACAAATATATCAGAAATATAGCAGACCAATTTGAGATTCTATTTTACTCAACATTAACGTTTGGTTACTTTTTATAATCATCTTTACCTTACACCTTCCCTTACGTTCGTCTCAATAGTTTATCGAAGTGTGATTTTATGGGAAATGGACGATTTCAAAGGTAATATGTGTATTCTAAAGCCACACAATGTGAAGTTTGTGATACCAACCGAATATTCGAATATCAGAGTCACACTTGCTTAATTGCATAATTATTTAAACACGAAATCAGCAAAAAAAAGAAACTGTCAAGAAAAGGTGATAAATACTCGAGTCGCTGCGTAACCTGTGGAGAGCTGATATAATTCCAGAGACATCGGCCCTGTGCAAGTGAGAAATATTCCGATGGTGTTAAAAATAATGCAAATATACAATGCGGTAGTTAAATGCAGGTGGTTTCACAGGGCCGCTTACCAGAGTATAATATTGACGCCTTGACCATACGAGTGGACCCATAATTTTCACTAACAGAAAAAGTAAGGCAATTGTGGAGCCAATTGAAGCGATACGAAATGATCAAGAAACGCAAGGTATCCGCACAAAGCACCTGCTCGGCGTGACAATTATCTTCTACAAGCTACAGGCGAAAAGTTTCAAAATCGAAATGCTTGATGAGCACGGTTAAAATTCCATCAACAATCTGCGACGAACACATCGCATTAGACTTCTGCGATTCCGCTCGATGCCGCAAGCAAAGTTCTGCTTCCTCCCAGAGCACAAGAAGTAGAATAACATTGGGTTCTTATACGGCGCATTCGACTGATAGGCCACATAGCGTCGCCAATCTCTCACACCGGTTGGTCGCGGGCGGACTTGACAATCCGGTCAGTTGTGTCCATTGGCGACCGGAGCACACAAATATTGTATATGTTGTGTTACTTGTTCGCCAGAGCGAGAAGACGTCGTACCCCAGGGGGCTATATGACCAACGCAGTCGATGCGACCCTAAACCCAAATAACCCCCC